>NW_019379710.1:1986971-2016789 GCF_000648655.2 Copidosoma floridanum
TCAATTATAAACCAGCCGCAACTCATCTTGTAGCTATAAAATAAAAAAATAACGATACATGTGTTTTTGGCGGCAAGTTAATAATTTATCTTATACTCGAAAATTTATCTTTAAAAGCATAAATACATAAGAGGTCAATTTTTTGGTAGAAAATATATTGTTTACTTGCCGCCAAAAACACATGTACTATTATTTTTTGATTTTATAACTACAAAATGAGTTGCGGCTGGTTTATAATTAGCCAAATGGCTCTAAGCGCTAATGCTGTGGGTCAAAAGTTTAGGGCCACTTTTTAGCTCAGAAATCCGCAACGCTAGATGGCGCTGATCCAAATATTTATTACTATACTTATAGTAGAGCCATGTAATCAATTATAAACCAGCCGCAACTAATCTAATAGATAGAAGATAAAAAGTAGACATTGTCTATGTTATTTGCGGCAAGTTTACAATTTATCTTCAACCCGATAATCGATCTCTAAAAGTATAGATAATCTACTTATATGATTTAATAAAATCGACTGTATGGCACTAGATAGTAGTGATATTACTTTAATTACTACACATAACTTAACGTACATGTTACACCGTGCTCTCTGTACCAGAATGATAAAATCAGAGGCTCTATAGGTAGGTCCTATACATCAGCTCCTAGCTCCTATACGTTCATTGTTGTGGTTCTTGTCAACTATGATGTGTGATTGTGATTCTGTGCTCTGTAATTTCAGACACTAGCTGCAGCTAAAGCTACATATAGAGTGTTACTATATGTGTAGGTATGTGATACGCATTGTTTACCATCCCCAATTCCCAATCCTCAATTCCCCGCATCCTTCAATACTTATGTGAGAGAAGTTCAATATATAACATACGTATCCCTATTACACTAACGTACATACCTATACACTTCCGAGAGTTGCGAGTTTCAAGTGCCTTTCGCGCAACACACTCACTCTGTTCCTGAGCTGTGAGTTCTCTCTTCATCGTATTTCATATTGCAATTAAGTACTTGTGTTTTTTTGATAATATTATTCTTATCAATATCAACTGCGCAGTCGAGTACTGAGTCGACTGCTTGTGTGCATAAAGCGAACATAACGCAGACATTATCCAGCTATTTTGTTAATCTTTTGTGTTTTGTTGTGTTGTATGTCCGTCTGTCTGATAACTGAAGTATATATGTTATATGCTTAGTCGTCATCGTCATCAACTTTGACGTAATAGCAAGTTTTTTATCCTTGGCAAATAAATCACTTGTATATGCTTGTATATGCTGTCATTGTTGTTAATCAGCTCTATTTTTTGTTGGTAAGTAGATACTTCACGGAATATTTACCTTCTTAGTGCGTCTCTCTATAAGTACCTTTCTTCCCCGCATCTAAGTACACCTATAGATCAACTCAATTGTGTAAGTAGGTAAGTATAATGTGTACATACTTACATATATACTTCCTCTCTGCATGGAGGGAGAGAAAGTTCCGCTTGCCAATTTGCCCTAAGATTACAATAAGTGTATGTATGCACATATCTTCGCTTGATTTCTCATTTTATTTTTATTCTTCCGTGATATTTTTTTTTTCTTTATGTAAATGTTGTGTGTGAAGTTACGAGGTGAAGTTACGAGCGAAGAGTGTCTTTTAGAGTCAAATAACATTAAATATATTTTAAACACCTCGACGCTATACGTCATTCACGATCACGAGATAAATAAAATACCCAAGAGAGGTGTAAGTACGTTTCCATACCTAGGTACTCACTGCACTTCATTTTATATTCATACATATATTTTACAGCTCTCAAATCTCTAAGTGAAGATCTTTCTCTCTGCCTGCTCGTGATTCATTCGGAAAAATTAAAAGACATATATATCGCTCCGTCTCTCTCTCTCTCTCTCTCTCTCTCTCTCTCTCTTTGATGCTGACGAGTGACGAGATGTGTAACACACTGCATGCGCATGCACTGCTGTTAAGTACTGTTACCATTGCCAGTCTGTTACAGCTGCGAGTGTGTGCAAACATTATGTCTATAGTCTATTAAACACGGTTCTTCTACTTCGTTTTACGCGTAGTATGGTACCATTGTGGTTTCTACATATTTTCAATAGTTCATTTGAGTTTTACTTGTATCAATTTAAAGCATAAATAGTCTGAAATACGTAAAACAGCCAACATCATCCGAACAGTTTCATTGTTTTCTCAACACAGCTGGACAGTGTTTGACTCATGCTATTGTGATTTTCAGATAAAGTGACAAAGTTGTTGCACTGAGCATGAACTGCAGACTATTTGCTTGATTGATTAATCCATAAGGACAACAAATTTTCATTCCACGCACCACACACACGTCAACGGTACAAGTTGGGCGGTTCTAGCAGGTTATTTACAAATTTAATGGCTCACTTTGATTTTGTCTTTTTTGTCCTATATTCATTAAGCAGTTATTTTTTATCTATCACAGATTTGATTTAAAAAAAGGAAAATGGCATCTCGCAAGAAAGTTCTGCTCAAAGTAATTATTTTGGGTGATTCTGGAGTGGGAAAGACCTCTCTTATGAATCAGTATGTGAACAAAAAATTTAGTAATCAATACAAAGCCACCATAGGAGCTGATTTTTTAACAAAGGAAGTCATGGTTGATGACAGGATAGTGACAATGCAGGTAAGGGGAGATGTTTCAAGTGCTTTTGTTATTTCGAAATATGAATTATAGTTTTTTTCTATATAATCGAGTTTTACAAGATTTTTCATTAAGTACCTAGTACCTACTATTTTTGTCAATGAACAACTCGATATCTGGCTAGATAAAGCCTACACGAATATTTGCGTTAGTGTAACTCTTTAATCGTTTCGTTTTATTGAACTACCATTATAAAAAATTTTACTATGTACAACAAAACAAAATTTTTTATATTAGGTAAATGCGTTCCCTTATGCTGTATGGGAGTTTAAAGATATATATATATATATATATATAACTGAGCAACCAGTGCCATCTAGCGATATTTTTTTTCTCGTCTCGTCTTTTTGCAATTTGTAACTTGTAACAAAGTGACTTCAAAAGTAATCTGTGCTGCGCATGAATCGGCGCNACTATATTTAGTTAAAGACATATGATTCAGTTAGAGTTAATTAACTTCATCAGAGATAATTTCATTCAACTGAATTCAACGTAAAAAAGAAAATAAAGATTAGCAATACAGATATTAATATATCCTTAACTCTTAACTTGGAAAAATTTAGATTTGGGATACTGCTGGTCAAGAAAGATTTCAATCACTCGGTGTCGCATTCTATAGGGGAGCAGACTGCTGTGTCTTAGTGTTTGATGTAGCTGCACCAAGTACTTTCAAGTCTTTGGACTCTTGGAGAGATGAGTTTCTCATTCAGGCTTCACCACGAGATCCAGACAACTTTCCATTTGTTGTCCTTGGAAATAAAGTTGATTTAGAAAACAGAGCGGTAAATTTTTTATAATGATTTATCTATTACATCGTTCATTTGATGTTCGATTGTTCATTACTGTGGAATGAGTTTGATAATAACTTTCACTGTAAGCTCCAAAAAAATAAAAATACTATTTTAAACTAAATGAAATTTGTTTTGTAGGTATCCAGCAAGAGAGCACAACAATGGTGTCAGTCAAAAAATAATATTCCATACTTTGAAACCAGTGCAAAGGAAGCAATCAATGTAGAACAAGCTTTTCAGACGATAGCTAAAAATGCACTAGCTCAGGAAAGTGAGGTAAAAAAAACTTTTTTACTTAAAATTTTCCTAGATATTAATTAAGAATCGAGTCTGATTAAATGATATTTGTTTACAGGTCGAACTTTACAATGAATTTCCAGACCAGATAAAACTGACGAATGATCAAAGAAACAACGGAAAGGGTGATTCTTGTGCTTGCTAGGTACCAAATTATAAACAAAACTTTGGATGTACACAAAACTGCAGATCAGATTATACATTTTGTAAGAATCTCTGTAAAAATGGCGAGAAAACTGCAAGGTGATCAAGTCTTGAGCAATTTATCTCAATGCATGAAATTAAGTGTTAAATATATTTTTAATTAATTACTCTTTTATTCATGGCGTAAGATTTCTTTTTCTCCTTTTCGGAAAATAATTTTTTAGGTGTTCGGAAATTTCTGAAAACAATACCAAACGCTGATTTTTTTAAAATTTATCGTCTTTATCCGCCTCAAAATTCAGGTTCATCGCTGTGAATAAGTAAATGTGTAAATCAAATCAATTTTAAATCTAAGTTCATAATTAAATGATCAATTTGTATAAGGTACAGCCAGACTTGCCCTTGTTAAGAAAAATCACAATTTGCCGTTAAATAACCATCAGAACATAAGGTCGAGTAACGTTCGTATTGTGCGCAATTTGAAGGAAAAAAAATGTCGAACGAAAATATGTGTAAGAATTCAAAGTAACAACTCTATGCATGCTACTCTGGCGAATTGTAACTAAAATATAAAAGTGTTTTGTAGAGCTATTCGCTCGTACACTGTAACATAATTGATTGCAGAAAAATTATTTCCAATATTAGTGAATAATTCTTGATTATATTAGAGTAATACTATTATTATTATGATTTTATTGAAATATCAGATATACGAAAGTTGTCGTAAATTCAATCCTGAAGTTATTTAATTATTGTTATGGTTAAAAAATCCAGTGTACGCTATTTGATTGACAATCAATGCGTATTTTTATTAATTTATTGATTCCTAAATGATGTACATTTACCAATATAGAAAACGTAGTACAAGGTATTTTGTTTAATGCAAGTGAATTTTCATACATTATCGACACATGCTACTGCAAATAAATACATTGAGACACAGTGTAATGGATAGAACATAACTCGTTATAGGAAAAAAAAGTCTGAACTTTAAAACTCGTTACGAAAAATGTATTAAAAATATACCTCAAAGATTTAAAAAAATTAAAAAAGTATAACTTTCTTGGTTACTCTTATTTGCGATCGCTTTTGTTTCCGTTTGATTCCGTCTAGTTCAGTTCTATTAGATGTATTAAACTAATACGCCAAAAAATTATTGCATGATCTCAGTCCCATAACCAACAACTTTTGTCGGTTTTGCTTGGTATTTGGACAAAAAAAGCGTTTTTTTTTTTTTGCATATTCAATAACCGATTGAACTGAAAGTAATCGCAAATAAATTACATTTTTCAAGGAAAACCGTGCGATTTTTGAAAAGTCCTCAGACGATTTTGCAATGTTTTATTTCGGAAACGTATTACTAAAATTTAGTAATTCTAGTTTGATGAGAATCCATGGACAAAAAACATTATTTTCAAAAATAATTTATTGCTACTAATCTTGCACTCATACGACCATACTTTACATCATAACTTGTTTTCTTTACACTACTGCTTTGCTTCATTTCCACAATTATTTCTTTTTTTATTTCCTCTGAATAACTCGAAGAATTATAATAATTCAGATTTCATATTGTTTTTTTTTTCTAATCTATCACAGATTTGATTTAAAAAAAGGAAAATGGCATCTCGCAAGAAAGTTCTGCTCAAAGTAATTATTTTGGGTGATTCTGGAGTGGGAAAGTATAGATATGTCACCTTTTTATTTTATATTTAAATAAGAAGTAGTTGAGACCAGTCGATTGGGGTGTTGTGTAGGGCGCGAATGTATTATAGTCAACATAGTAGGGAACGCTCTTACCTATTGTCAAATACCGGCAATACCGGGTTCCGTTTACCGACTTCTGTCGTATTGGCGACTGTAGGTAAACAGAATTTGTATTACGGGTATATTTTACAATAGGTAAATGCGTTCCCTTATGCTGTATGCATACAATGGTGAAAAGTTCAAAGTATTGTAATTTTGTAAATATGATCGATTATAAGCCATATAAGATAAGTAGAATATTTATTATTTTGGAGGTCTATTTTCGGGTAATAGATAAATTATAAACTTGCCGCAAATAGCACAAATAATTCCAACTTTTTACTTTCTATCTTGGAGATTAGTTGCGGCTAGTTTATAATTGATAACATGGNTATAAAATAATCTTTCCATTGCATTTATTAACATAAATCTAATGTTGTGTACATTATAATCATAGCTACGAAAGAAAATCAAAGTTATAAGACCTATTGCTTAGGAACATTCCAAATTTCAATGCACACTGAGTATCAGGCTCAATAATGTAGTTATTACTGTTTGCAACTAGGTTTGGATTACCACCTGGATGAAAAAAATTGTAATTTTTTGAAACATAATATATTAAGCGTGGCATATGGTTTTACGAAATTTACTTACTAAAATCAATTTTGCCCGGTTTAGAAAATAATGTAACCTTTGTGACTTTTTGTACAATTGTTTTAACACAGCCAAGTTTGACTAAAATCTGTAACAATTAAATTTTTAAATATTAGAGATGATGAGTTTAATCTTATTTGAATACTTCTAACTTGTATGCAAGTAAGCTCGGAGCCTTCTTACTTCTTACTCATAGTCATATGTAACAAGACTGATGGATACACCTGCCCCTTGAGCATCTCCAGATAAATATTTACATGATAAAATATTTGAAACAACATACCTCTATCAATTCCCTAGTGTGATACGGTTGCAATGCTGGTGAGAACCGATTTTGTACACTAGTAAGAGATAAACCTGGCCTCTCTATACAATAACATAATACTGCTCCAAGCATACGATCCAAAACACGCCTATTCAAAACTCCATCGATTCTTATCCAAGGTTTTATTACCACTTTGATTTCTTCTTTGCTGCTACAAGAAATTAATAAATTTATCTTGGCCAACAATGAGCATTAAGTATTTTAATGATACAAATTTCATACTTAAAATCTATTAATTTTGCAGCTTTATTAACGTCATTTTGCTTAGATAGAAGAGTTATCTGTCGTAAGGATTTTCTTTGGCCTTCACAATAATTATTAATACTATCAGAGGTTTCCTTTAAATTTATGTCATGTTATTAAATAATTATTTGATATGATATAAAAAAGTTTTTCAAGTTTTACCATTAATGATTCCTGATTGTCTTCGTTAGTTTTCTTTTTTTGTGCAGTATCACCACCATCTACTTTCATATTTGAACCCGTTGTTGTACAATTGTCATTTGCTTCCTCCCATCGGACACAACTGTCATCAATATTTATTTCTGTCTGCACAACATCTGCAGAAATTTTAACCTGTCCATCTAAACCATCTGTTTCAGAACATATTTTTTTCCTCTAAAAGTTGAAAATGCATTAGAAAAATACCTACGATATAGATGCATAAATTTTTACTTATTTCTGTAAATGCATATTGTATGTTTACCTTAGGTTCTAGCGAATCACATTCTTGAGTTTGTCTTATCTTTGACATACATTTACTACTTGGTGCTTCCAAATCCCTTTCACTGTCATTTGCAGTATCCTGAAAAATGCAGGAAAAATTCGAATTTACATTAATTATCTTCAAATATCTCAGTTACACTGAACACACACACATGCACTTACACTTTTATTAAAGTTTATATTATTCAAAGATTTGAGCGGTGGCGCGTAAAATAAATTTGTAGCATTGTAAACTCGATTGTTTTCCTTGTCTTTATTAGATAAGTTTTCACTCGTGTCCAGAAGGTATACGCTGCCTTCAGGTACCGTTTGATGAGACTCTTTTTCAAGGCGAAGAATTTTATAAGAACGTATGATCCAGGGATTGATGTATCGATGATGAATGTAGCGTACCGTTACGATACCAGCTCTCAACACTACACGTTTTTCCACCAGAAATGTTGAAATTTCTGCGAGTTTCTCGCACGAATGAAAAAATTCGGTCTAGAATCAATAAATATGTCTATTACAAGTTATTTTAATCAAAAGTATTCATTTAATGCAGTTCACAACAAACTTACGACTAACTCGTGCAGAGTAGCCCCGAATTCGGCTTTACTCTTGATGAATCGATGTATCGCGACAACATCGTTCCACTGAAACAACCCATCCTGCTCAATTTCCGTCTTGAGATCGTCCAACGATATCTGCTCTTTCGGAAAAACCGCGTGCTTTTTAACGTCTTCCAAAATCTTATTCACCAACTTAATATCAACAGGCAACAGTTTCCTTGGCAGTTTCATTCCCTGGTAATCTGTTATGTCATTCTCATTTTCCTCGTTTGATACCAGTGAGTAGAGAAGCTTGAATGAATTGACAACAAAGTACTCGTACGCGTGATGATTATCGTCTATGGTAAGGTCATGCAACTCCTCGCGCATCTGGAGCATGGCTATGCGCGTTTGTTTGGTGCGAGCGTCTTGCACTTCGTTGCGGGTCTCCAGGTTCTCGATCATGGTTGATTTGGCATTGTTCATTGCTCGCTTCACCAGCTCGTTTACTCGCGTAGAGCTAGCTTTCTTGTTTTCCGAAGCATTACTGCAGGAAAAACAGTGTCATTCAAGGAAAAATTGTAACTTAATATGTAAAAAAATTACAAATTTGTAATTTTACCTCGCAGTAAGCCTCGTGGATGACCTGTTGTCCTTTTCGGCTACAACTGAATCGACCGATTGTACATTTTCGGTCGATGATTCGTTTGGGATGGTTTTTTGAAAATCATCTAACCAATCGCATGAAAAATTTGGAAGACCCGCATCTGTGTTTGTACAATCATTAGAACTGTCTTGTGGTTCGAACGAGAAAGATTGCAAACTAGTATCATTAACTGAATGGTTTTCGTTAGAATTAGTTTGCGAGAACTCGATTCTGTTGGTAACACCTTCGAGAATAGCTTGGATTTCGTCGTCCAAGCTCGGAGTGTCCGATGTGACCTTGTCAATCCACGAATCGGACGTAGATGGTAGAACTTTCTTATTATTAAATTTCCGTTTCTTCGTTTGAAAAGTACCTTCGTTCTTTTTTCGTGTCCTTTTCAACGAACGAGACTCGACTTCACTCTGCTGCTTTGTACTCGTCTCATCATTTATATCTTCCAACAAGATTTCTTCCTGTGATTGAGAATCCTATAAAAAAAAAAAAAAAAAAAAAAAAAAAGTGTCTTTTACCATACTATTAATGCAGAAAATTCAATGGTACAAAGTACAGTAACATACCTTTACACTGTTCATGCCAAGAGCGTTGAGAATAGCCTGATAACGAACAGCTATTCTCTGAAAGACTTCGTGCTTCTGTGGCAAGCCTGGATCAAGCATGATAATCTGCTCGGGAATGTCGATGTCGACATCGAAAATATTTGTACCGAGATAATCGTGGAGCGTCGCGATAATGCCACCATCGTCGGGCTTTACCTCGACACCATCGTCCAGCTTGCCATCTTGCGATTTCCTTTCAACATAGTTTTCGAGAAGCGTGAGCAGTATGTTGTATGTCTCGGAGAAAATTTGATAGGGCCACTTGGTCTGGAATTTGTAGTAGTAACACGAGCTTAGCTGGTACTGCGAGCTACTCATGGGCATGCAGTTGCCAAATTTCTTGTTTGCACACATGTAGCTTTTTTTCATCGTCACCATTTTGTCGGCTCGAATCTTCAGCATTGCGTTGCGCAACAGATTTTCCGGATATTGTTGATAAACCTACGAAATTCAATGGTCTCAGACCGGATAGTGTGTTTCTTAATTAGTAAAATTTTAACTCACATTGAATAATTGATACGCCCAGGATCTCCTCTCCTTACCGCAACACATGGAACTGTGAATGATGGAATTTATCGTACACGTGTGTATATCGTTGAGCTCGTGCACTTCCTTTGAAATACCAGGAGATTTGATCGTTCGCGTGGGTAGCTTTAGCTCGTGGTACAAGTTAAATTCTTGCACGGTCTTGGGAAGTACTATGGGCTCGCGGTGTTCCATGTTCGAGATGTTGTAGTACTTTCGAGCAATGTAAGCCACGAGATCATGGAAAATCTTTTCGACTTTTTGCTCATACTCCTCTTCCGTGTATTCAATTTTCAATTTATCCACGATTCCACCGAAGCGTTTGTTCACATAGAAATCTTGTTTCACCTAAATACATGGGAAGTTGATTTGTCAACCAAAGAAATTGGGAAAAAAATCAAAAGCTTACCTCCTCAACGGCAAGCAACACGCTGTTGGTGGTGCTGGGCTGTTTGAGCATATAGAGCAGCCTCCTTTGACAGGCTTTCGATGTCTTGTTCAGGGAAGTAAACGAGTAGGCTCGCAGAACATCCCGAATGGCCGAGAAAGTGATGACATTGCGCCTTGGATTTGGACAGAGATACATCATCGCAACCTTACAGACTAGCAAAATGTTATCCTCGTGAATTTCCCAATCCACGCGAAGCTTGTCCATGCGCTGGAGCGCACTGAAGTCGATCTCGTCGTACTTGACGCGTTTGCGCTTCTGCTTCCGAGGAAGTACTTTTCTGATGATCTTGGATGGCTTGCTGCTTATCATTTGCGGGAACACTGCCGGAGGAAGTAGCTTGCCCGTCGTCTTGCTGATGCGTACCGGTTTCAACTTGAACTTTGACAACATCGCCGATTTAACTGAGCCAAGGCTCTTCGATAACGACTTTTGCAAGAGGCTGATTCGTTTTTTTGGCTGGAATTCAATGATATCGATAGACAATAATGCTCTTGCAAGCAAAAGAGCAAAAAAAAAGAAAAGACAGTTTTCTTACTCGAGCGATTCTTTTTTGCATAACCGAGACATCGGGCTTGTTGGCCTTGACAGATCGAAGTTCCAAGTTGTTCGGAAAACTTCTCAGAAGACTGTTGTTGTTGATCCAGTTCCAGTTGCGCTTAAGGTGGGAGAAAAAGGCTGAGTCGATGCCAGCCGCGCCTTTCCGATCGCCCGGCACAAGGCCCGTATCGTGGCTCTCAACCTCCTCGGCAATGCGGACTTTCGTCGCCTGTATCATCTCAGGCTTTCGGACCAAGTCCTCAAGCAGAATGTCCTTGCCTTGTACGACGAGGCGCCCGCCCAGGCACGTGTTTATGCAGATATTCCACATCTCGTACCAATAGTTCTCAACCACGGGCATCGAGGTGAAGCAGTACTTGATCGACGGGTAGGGCTTGTCTTCGATCCTGTGGTAGCCCGGGCTCGAGGAGGTCGTGTCGAGTAGCTCAGTGTTGCGATTCAGGTAGACAAACACTTGGTCTTTCTCTTTAAGCTTCTGCGGGCCAAACTGGCAGAGCCCGAGGTAACAGAGCCGCGTCACGATCTCATGGGTGCTGAAGATGTATTTTCGCTTGAAGAACAGGAGGTTCCGAATCGGCGTCGGTATGTCCTTCACGAGGTAATGTCGCTGTATTGGATGAGCGAGTATCTCCTGCAGACCAGGGATCTCAAAGTTCACGTTAACTATCTTGACAAACAGTGACAGTGGCATGCGAAGATGCACGTCCGCCATTAGTGCCCATCCAGTTTGGTATCCTGATATTCAATAGATTCAGAAATATTAATGGAGGTGGTATGGTTCTGTATGATTTATCATCAATGTTTTGTTTTACCTCGATGCTTTGGTAGAGGTGGGATGAACATTTTCCAATCTACTTCCTCGCTGTACAAAATTGGAAAACAGTCAAGGGCATCGTCGACATTAATGTCTTCATTTTGCAGATTCTCTAAAAAAACCCTCTTAGGTACAGTTTTTCCGGAATGACCGTAAATCAAGTAGTAGAGGAATATGTGCACGTGCTTTAGACGTAAAAATTTCGGACAGTAACCATAAACTCTTGCTACTGACTAAAAAGAAAAGTAAAAACATTGGTAGTTAGAGTATTTTTACAACACGTTATGGTAGAGAACTAGTATTATTTAGACAGTAAGTAACGCACTGATTTTTTGAAAACACCTTGATTTTCAAGTGCTGTATTACACGATTTTTTTAATAAAGAAGTCAACTTGGGGAAATCTGTGTTTATTGTTGTCTCGTCACTGTTGTAGGGGTTGTGTAAACTTGCAGACATGCAATATTTTAATTTTGCCTGTTCCACGGCAGACTGGATTAGAGAGTCGTTGATATCAACACTAGGATCACAGATGAAGTTCACAGTTTTCTGTTTGACATGCTTTTTGTTTTTCAAAACCAGCTGGATATACTTGATCAAGTTGTCCTCTGCCAACTTTTGCAGCAAGCGCAGTAAAGAATTCTTATCGATCTTGGCCTCAAAGCCCTCTTTGGATTCTACTTCGTTTATGTACTGTAATAAAAATTAGTGCATAAAGTATATGTCATGTATACAGGGAAATGGCGTTTGAGCAATTTATTTATTTTTATGCTTTTACCCTCATCAACTTCTGCGTGTCTTCAATAACTTTGTGTTGCTTTACACTTTCAATGATCATGTTAGCCCTATGGATCAATCTGTATGAAACATTCAACGATATATCCGTATTGTCTAAATTTTCCATGAAACCAACTACAGCGACTTTTTGGGATTTTTTTTTACATTCCGGTTTCTGAACAACCAATTTTGTTTCTATCATTTTGTAAAAGTCACTTTCCACAATGTTTGGTTTTTCTGTAGAGCTTGAAGGTCCATAACATTGATTTTTCCGATCGATCATCCTCTTGTATCTTACACTTGATAATTTGCTACAATTTTCGGACGATGTATACTTGTATCGATTTTTCTGATTGAATAATTCATATTTTTTAAGTATTCGATTAACTGTTGAGAACAATTGTAGTTGAAAGTTGTCAAGAAATCCATTAATGGGTAAATTACTTGTCTCAGACGTAGGAGGTTGAATTTCAGGGGTTTCTTCAATAACTTCTTGGATGTTCTGACCGCAATGATGTACTGCACTGTCATTTGAGACTTCCTTGTTTTTATCAATTTGCACTGAACGACTGTACTCCTTTATTTTAGATATTTCTTCTTCCATTTGTTTCTTGTAAGTGTTCTTTTCGTCCCATTTTCTAGATACAAACTTTGTCGTTCTCTGCCGACCAATGTCGTCGATGTAGGTAGATACAACTTTTGTTTTCACAAGATTGCGAACAATAGTCCTGCTTATAAGTTTTGTGAGTCCCAATATAGATGCAAGTTCCATTTGACTAATACCTTTACACCCACTTGCCTCGATGACATCATAAGCTTGACGCAAAAAAGGGACATTCAGCTTTTGATTACGAACGTCCAAGATACAATGATCATTTTCTTCTTCCTTGATCTCTTCACTTCTCCACAGGTCATTCACATCAATATTTGGATTTGCCAATGTAACGAGCTTGACGATTCTTTCCTTTCCTGTTTTGCTCTTGGTTTGCCAGTCTTTCTCCAAACAGTTTGGATAATACGACCTATAAGGCACTTTCTGTAACAAAACGATTGATTAATCATAACTTGAGTGTATTAGTCAAAAAGATTGGATAGAAAGTTGAGAACTAAATTGAATATGTAATTACCACGTCGGTTTTAAACAATTTTTGCAAAAGATGGATCTTGAAAAACTTTTTGATTGAATAATCCAAGTTCAACTCAGCTTTAACTTCGCTGTATTCAGCTGCATAGTTCTCTCTAGATTTTAAATAATCAATAAGGTGAGCAGCCCAAATTATGACTTTAGGTCGTCTGGTGTTGAAAAATCTGGTCAAGTGAACCAAGGTGCCCATATTTTGGCCAGAATACGATAACCCTGTATTTCCTTGGTAGTATACTTGCTTCCTTATCAACCCATTTTCTAGCAGACCTTTTCTAATGTAAAATAGAGTTTTGGCATCTTCTTTTATACTACTTGATTTTTTGATTGTAACATCTCCTAGATATCGAGTTCTGCCAATGCGCTCCAATAGACAGTAATGCAAAAGTGATAGTTGAAGAGTTGGATTAACATTGTAGTCGATCAAAGCTCGTTCTCTTAAACCTTGAGATGCAACTATAACGAGTTTTGAGCCGTACTTTTGCTCTACATCGGACAAACTTAGGTTCTCAACTACGCTTTTTACATTTTTGCGCGTGTGATAGGTAGCACAGGAACCTTTGACACCAAGCTTTGGATCTTCCACCGGACAGTGCTCGTAAATTTCTTTTTCGTCATACATCTAAAGCACAGTAAGATAAAAAAAATCAAAGCAAGTCATAATGATGAAAATTGAACTTTTTACCTTATCCAAATCTGAATTGAAGTACTCAAGTTCATAGTGATCGAAAATAATGAGCTTGTTCCTTGGCTTTTCTAGCTCAAAGAATGAAAAATCATGTAATGCCAAGCATAATCCCCAAATTTGCTCCATAAAACCTCGTGCCAAAGGAAGTTGCTCTTCCAGTCTTATGGACAGTCGTTGCCATAGTGCTAAGTAGTGCATGAAGTAAAAAGGGTTTGTTAGATAAACCATGTTGTGAACAACGTATCGTAAAAATGATCCAAAAATTAATTGAAACAGTGTAAGTTATACACACCTTCCAATGTTATACCGTCCAAACCTTCCAGCGATATTTCGTCAATAAGAATGTCAACGAGATTAATCGGCTTCTGTAGGTTCATTGTGAACGCCTTCAAGATTACTACACGTTTTTGACGTTTAACACACAAAGTCACAGAGTTTATTGAAACATGAAAAAATTTAACTTGTTCATTAAAAGCGGTTTCAAGATTACGTGGAAAGTGACATTGCCAATTTATTATTTTTGTTCAATAAATATAGAAGCCTTGAATAATTTTAACCATGTTCGCCACTTAACATTTTAACCTACCGGTAATGACTTTACTTTATTTATAAGGGCTGTTTCATGATTTTACTCCAGGAATGTAAGGTGTGTTTGTGTAATGTAGATTCTCTAGTAGAGATTTAGAGAATTCTCTAGCAGAGATTCTCTAGTAGAGATTTAGTTTAGATTGTAGTACTACCGTAGTAGAGACTCTACTAGAGAATCTCTAGGTGTGTGCGTAATCCAGGTTGACGCTTGCAGTCTCGCACTGCCCCGAGTGCCCGACCATGCGGCGTTACAACGACCTAGGAACGTAACGTAAAAATACATAAGAGGTCGATTTTTTGGTAGAAAATAGATTGTTAACTTGCCGCCAAAAACACATGTATCATTATTTTTGTATTCTATAGCAACAAGATGAGTTGCGGCTGGTTTATAATTAGCCAAATGACTCTAAGCACTAATGCTGTGGGTCAAAAGTTTAGGGCCACTTTTTAGTTCAAAAATTCTCAACACTAGATGGCGCTGATCCAAATAATTACTACTATAACTCATAGTAGAGCCATTTAATCAATTATAAACCAGCCGCAACTAATGTAATAGATAGAAAATAAAAAGTTGACATTGTCCTTGTTATTTGCGGCAAGTTTACAATCTAATTTTTATCTGCGAATCGACCTCCAAAACCATAAATGTTCTACTTATCTTATTCGGCTTAGAAAATCGACTACTTAGTTGTTATTACTATAAGTACTACTATTTTACTATTACTACTATTAATGATTTTTGTTTATACAAGTGTGCCTTATGTAGGGGGGGGGGGGCAAGGATCAAGATGACAATTGCATTGCACACACGTTTGATTGATTGACAAGAGATTGATATCTCACGTTGTATTTAACCTATTGTTATTATCTATGAGTAACGTGTTTGAATAAAGCAAATATAATATGAGAATGATAATGTTTTTGCGTAGCTCTGTGAAAAATCATGTTGATGGGCATGCCATAGCAAACGTTTACTTCAAACTAAACATACTTATTTAAACACTACAGTTGTGATGATAATCAGGAAATGAAAAACATCACGAGGTACCACACGAATTAATGTACTTTTAAAGAATGCAATGAAATTATATTCATAAAATTCAAAAATGTTTTATTTTCTGAAAAGTTCATGATTTCAAGTAGTACATCTTAAGGAAGTTACCAAGTTTTAGTCGTGTAAATGTGTGTCGAGGGAAATTACTGTTACTTAAAAAGCTATCTGTTTACTATAATTATTAAATTATCTTCCGATATTAGTAAGAATTACATATATGTCATGTACGTGTGTACACTTGTTACCAAAAAAAAAAAAAACTACAAGAAACTTGTACAAGCTTTGGATCATCATCCATCAATATGTTTTCTTTGATTTTTTTCTAGAATATGAGAAATCGTGCGTGTTATCATCGGGTATATTTAACTTCAATGAGTTGAACTTTTTTCCTTTTATTAATTCATGCAAATATACTAACGATTACATTGGCTCTACTGTAATTATTACAATTTACAGTAGAGCCATTAAATCAATTATAAACGTGCCGCAACTAACTGTATACGTATTAAATAAAAAAGTTAACGTCGTTTGTGCTATTTGCGGCAAGTTTACAATTTATCTTTTACCTAAAATCTACTTCCAAAAGTATAAATATATAGGTCACTTTTTGGGTAAGAAATAAGTTGTAAACTTGCCGCAAATAGTACCGACAACTTTGATTTTATGTTTTATATCTATGACATCAGTTGCGGCTGGTTTATAATTGACTAAATGGCTCTACAATAAGTTACAGTAATAATTATTTGGATCAGCGCCATCTAGCGTTGGGGATTTTTGAACTAAAAAGTGGCCCTAAACTTTTGACCCACAGCATTAGCGCTTAGAGCCATTTAGTCAATTATAAACCAGCCGCAACTTATCTTGTAGCTATAAAATGAAAAAATAACGATACATGTGTTTTTGGCGGCAAGTTAACAATCTATTTTTTACCAAAAAATTGACCTCCTATGTATTTATACTTTTAAAGATAAATTTTCGAGTATAAGATAAATTGATAACTTGCCGTCAAAAACACACGTATCGTTATTTTTTTATTTTATAGCTACAAAATGAGTTGCGGCTGGTTTATAATTGACTAAATGGCTCTAAGCGCTAATGCTGTGGGTCAAAAGTTTAGGGCCATTTTTTAATTCAGAAATCCGCAACGCTAGATGGCGCTGATCCAAATAATTATTACTGTATTTACAGTATAGCCATGTACTCAATTATAAACCAGCCGCAATTTGTCTCTTGGATAGACAATAAGAAGTTAAAAATTTTTGTGCTATTTGCGGCAAGTTAACAGTCTATCTTTTACCCAAAAATCTACAGCAAAAAATACAAATAAATAGGAGGTAGATTTTCGAGTAAAAGATAAATTGTAAACTTGCCGCAAATAGCACAGACAATGTCACCTTTTTATTTTACATCTATGAGATTAAGTAGTTGAGGCTGGTTTTTAATCGATTACGTGGATGCGGTGTAAGACACACAGGTGGTCACCTGGTCACATTTAATAAATAGAAATAGAAATAGAAATACTTACTTCTATTACCAGTGCTGAAACATTATTATATACCCTAGTGAAATTTAATTATTCAAAGGGAGGTTTGAATAAACGTGTTGAGAATATTAGAACAAGTTATGAGTTGTCAGTTTTAATTAGAGTTAACTAAGTGACTCTATCGTTCAAATATAACTTAAAATAGCTGAGTGCTGACCCTGGTTTATATATGATATATAAATTTTATATATAAATCACGATGGACAAAAACCTTATAAAAGTAAGTGATTTCATTTAGCCCTAACAGTGTGCATCAAACTCTGATCCTGGCCTATGTTGTGTAATCTTACAATAAATCGCATATGATCTCAGCCAATTGCCGAAAAAAAGCTCAAAGCGTTCTCCATCGGCACAATCGGCAAAAGGCCAATAAGCAAGAAAGAAATCGAAGAGCAGCGCAAGAAAGAACAGGATCAAGCTGCAGCCCAGATTTTTGGAGAGTTCATTGCAACCTTTCAAGACAACTCCACCTCAAATGTTGGCAAAGTTTGGATCAAAGCTGGCACCTATGATGCTGGCAAACAATGTAGGCAGTGTATCTAGTTTCCTCTCCCTTTTGCCGCCTGACATTATTCCTTGTATTTCTAGATGAGGACACCAGAGACAAGGGAAAGGTGTACAAGCCGCAATTAAAACTTTTAGACAATGGTTCAATTCAGGAGCACGATAAAATCAAGCTTTTTGCCTGCGATGAGCCCAAGTTGGAAGGGCTCGGTAAAAAAAAAAAAGAGGTAGTAAAAAAAAAGAGCAATCTTGAATTGCTCAAAGAAGAGTTGAAAATGATTCACGAAGAGAGAGAGGGAAAGTACAAATACCAAGGAGGAAGTGTAAATTCTGTCTTGATACAAAGGGGTGATGCTATGTTGGGAGCTGTTGAATCAGCAGAAGGTGTGATTTTTCAGCTGTGACGTCTGCTTGTTTGGTTTTTGCTTAACAATTATTCTTTAACTACTTTTTCATGCATATGCTAATTTTAAATAGTTTTCTTTAAAAACTTTTACAACACTTGATTCAGCTATTACCCAAGTGTATCCCACAACTAATAACTCGACTAAATCAATGAATACTTGATCTTAATTTAGATTTGTACTTTAGGTTTGGATAATAGAGATCCAAATACAACGAACTTGTACATAGGAAATTTAAATCCCACGGTACTGTTACAATTTTTTTTTCAATTTATGATAGAACTCAGGAATTACTACTTCTCTTTGATTGTGCATTAGATGACTGAACAGCAAATTATGGAGATTTTCGGAAAATTTGGTCCGTTAGCTAGTGTAAAAATTATGTACCCCCGAAGCGACGAAGAAAGAGCAAGGCAAAGAAATTGCGGTTTTGTTGCATTTATGTGCAGAAAAGATGGTGAAAGAGCCCTGAAAAATCTCCGTGGTATGTAAGCAATGTTTTTTTTTTTTTTTTTTTTTAATACCACACTACAACTGAAATTTTTTATTCTGACAGGTCAAGAAATCATGTCATATCAATTGAAATTAAGCTGGGGCAAAAGTGTACCTATTCCTCCATATCCAATATATATTCCTCCTGTGTTAATGGAAATCATACAGCCACCACCTCTATCTGGATTGCCCTTTAACGCGCAACCTCATCGACGTGATAAAGACAAGGTATTTGTACCTAATCATTGCGATAATAGTAACTGTATTATCAACCAATAAAGAGAGCATGTTGTGATATTTTATTTTTTATGGCTCAATATAAATTATTTGTCAATGATAATTGCATAGATATTTTAAAACCGATGTACACTAAATATTTATAGGAAAATATGTGCAACGTTTTAAAATCATATGAACATATTAATTTTGATGAATGTGTGACTATACTAGCTTATAAAATATTTTTATTAGATACAAAGAAACTGTCATTTTCAAAGTGAAGATACTAAGGAAATGGAAAACTTTAAAAAGGTGAACTTGTTTATATTGGCTTATTATCTTTATTTTAACTTCTTGGCAAAATCGGCATCAGGAGTCGATTCCAGCCAAAAAAAATGCCTTATGAAGTCACATTTTTCAATATACCAAGTCAGCCATGTTCAAGAACTGATAAATAGATAGTAGAATATTACTTTTAGTTACTTAATTTTATAATGGACTGCAATCGGTTTTTTAAAATAAAATGTAACTTTGTACATTAATAGAAAATATATCTACGTATATTTAACTTTGACGATATTTTTTTTTGTTGCATTCGGGTCAAACCCTTGCAGGTTTTGCAGAATGCAGTTGTTAAAGTTGTTATTCCGACAAATAGGTGTGTTTTAATTTAGTCAATTTATTGGTTCATGTATTTTTAAATGTACCATCGTTTTGACTTTCATTTTACTTGGGTATTTCAGAAACTTGATCATGTTGATACATAGAATGATAGAATTTGTTGTTCGAGAAGGACCCATGTTTGAAGCCATGATCATGAATCGAGAAATCAACAACCCAATGTTTAGGTAAATGCATGTATTCACAGTACATACTTAATATTTATGACGTTTTGTTTGTAAAATTTCTTCTTATTTTTAAAAAAATACAAACATTTCAGATTTTTATATGAAAATCATTCTCCAGTTCACGCATACTACCGATGGAAGTTATTTTCTATTTTACAAGGAGATACTCAAAAAGAATGGCGTACGGAAGACTTCAGGATGTTTCAGGGTGGTAGTATTTGGCGTCCGCCGCCGATGAATCTTTGGACCCAAGGAATGCCTGATGGACTAATTGAAGTGGAAGAAGGTCAAGATCAACCAAGAGAAAGTCTTTCAGACAGGTAATTTTGATTAGTAATACTTAAACATTTTGCTGTAATATTAAGACTTTCGATTCGCAGTCAAAGAGATAGATTAGAAAATTTGTTAAGAAATATCGTGCCAGAGCGACTGAAAGTTGCAGAAGCCATGGTATTTTGTATAGAGCATGCTGAAGCTGCAGAGGAAATATGTGATTGCATATCAGAGTCATTATCGATTTTGCAAACTCCAGTCAGTAAAAAAATTGCCAGACTTTATTTGATATCTGATATTTTGCATAACTCTAGTGCCAAAGTTACGAATGCTACAATTTACAGAAAAGCGTAAGTATTCTCGATTTCCTCGTATAAGATAATGTTTGGTTGAATACATGTTTATAATGATTGTGCACTTTACAGGTTTGAGTCGAGATTGTTAAAAATTTCGAAGGAAGTTTACCAAGCTTATAAACAATTCGATAGCCGATCAAAAGCTGAAGCTTTTAAAGGGAGAGTCATGAAAATACTTGAAGCATGGGAAGATTGGTCAGTTTACCCTCGAGAATTTTTAGTTCACCTTAAAAACATTTTTTTGGGTCTAAATCAGGTATGAAATACAAACATTTTTTAGGCTACAATTTACAGTCAAATATTTAATGAAATTAGTTCGTAAGATACCGCAGAGATCATCATTTCATTCTTTATTTTACCGTAAACAAACCTAGTTATGTAATACTTTAAGAACGAAGTTTTTTATGGTGCGTTTTTCCGGGGAGTAAACTGGAAAAAATTAAGACGCGTAACGAAAATCCCATGCTTTCCTATGCAATCTTGCGGGAAAATTGAGACTGATTGCATAGTGCAGGCGCCCGAGCAGGCGGGGATCCCCGGATAAAGACAGAAAGCATATTTTGTTAGAGGTTAGAATGCCTCTACATTTCGTTACATGATTAACTAATTTTTACAATTTTTCCATTTCAAGAGTTGATCGGCATTATACGATGATTTTTAATATAATGATTTTCCAGAAGTACATTAAATTAAATTATCACATAGAAAAAGGAGTAATGTATAAAATAAAAGTAAATTTGGAAACATAACCTCTTCTTCTGACGTCTTAGTATAGGGAATCAATCAGACACATTAAAATGTAACTTGTGAATTAGATTTGAATAAAGTTAGTACTGTCAGTGCCCAATGGCTGTCTATAGTAAAGTATCTAAATTTTTACTAAACAATAATCACCGCAGGTCCTATTTCTGTAACATGATTTTTGATACCTGAAGTTAGTGCTGAAAGTACCTCTTTACCTTATAAGGTGTCCAACTCTAAAAAATACTTATTAATATTGTTGTTACTAATATTTTTAATTAGTTATAAGTCATATTACAACATAAACCATAATTAGCGAACAGTTTTCACAATAACTTTCATACATTAAAACCCAAAATACCAACAATACCCAGCAACTTGTTATATCATAGGTAAGGGAAGTTCAACAGGAAAATAAAGAGAACATAAACGGCACTCAGTTGTCAGACATTGATGGTGATGCTGTAGAAGATCTAGATGGTATTCCTTTAGACGGAGCTGCTTTTTTAAAAGAAGCTATGGAGCGAGGACTTACTCCTCAAGTTTTAAATAATGACAGTATCGACGGAATGACAAGTACGTCAAAATAAGTATTAAGGGAGTTTCTCAAAAATTCCACTTTTGTCAGATTCTCTTGAAATGTGGACCGTTCACAATCCATCGAAAATCTGTAATAATTTTTAGTGTAGCTTTCGAGATATGAGCTTTCGGCATTGATCAGCGAGGAACTCCTTAAATCTTATTCGAGGGCAAAATTTTGTGAAACGCAAAAATGTTTATTTAAAAATTTTTTAATTTTCAGTGGAAGATGACATTGATGGAATTCCTATGGAAAGTAATGATGATAGTGCAGATTTTAAGATCGAAGATGTACAAAAACTGTCATTGCCAGCTGGATTTATACCTTCGAAATGGGAAACAGTCGATCCCGATCAAGTTCAGGCTCAAGCAATGACGACAGATAAGTGGGAAGAGCTTGGGCCAAACGAGAGATTGAATTTGCAAAGTAAAAGTAAGGACTCGAGGTATGGTTGCATCATTTATCATTTCTGCGTGAAAACATGTAAGCAATGATTACATAAAATTACATCTTAATAGAGACGACGTTGAAGAAAGACGAAAAATATTACGCGAGATTGAAGTAAAGGCCATGCAATATCAAGATGAGTTAGAAAGTGGAAAAAGATCACTGAAAGAAGGAAGGACAATTGAATCTCAAGTGGATCACTATCGTAAGAAACTCATAAAAAAGGTAAGTGAGATTTAAATGATTTTTTCGTACAAGTTGCAACATTTTTACTTTTGAAACGTTTTTGGTATAATATTGCATTAGAGTGAACGAATGATGAAAGAAAATAATAGTGAAGATAAAGATGATGACAGACGAAAAGATAAACGAAGTTCTCCATTAGACTCATCCTCTTACAGAAGTAGAAAACACAGCAATCCGAGCCCACCGTCAAAAGGAGGTAATAGATATCTTAGGTGAGTTATGTACTACAGTATTAAATTATCAAAGCCAATCTGAGATGACTACTTACTTATTTATTAATAGACTTTAACTAAAATTTGTCATTAAAAGTTAATAAAAAGTTTTCATTTAAAAATAATTGTGAATAAAACAACACACACTGAACGATCGATCGAATTACATATTATGTAATTATATTATGTTTCGAATATATAAGGTTTATATATTAGATTTCAAAAAAGACATGCACCAGTGCCAAATAGCCATGCACAATGACAGAAAGTGCATGGCGATATTGGCGATGGTCAGGGAGCGGAGTGGAGCAGAGAGAGACTGAAGCCCTCCTAACTGATAATCGGTGCTTTAATCGTTTTCCTTTATCCCCTCCCATGATTTATTTACAGCTAATATCTGCACATGGTATACCTACTTACGTAAATAATCAATTGTTTAGAGCCCTGGCAGTGATAAAATAATTGTTTAACTTATTGTTTTTGCAAATATCTCGGCTTCCTAAATAAATCGTTAAACTGTATCTTTGACGCGTTTATTTTTTAAGAAAAAAAATTTTTTTTTTAATATAACAATTGATTGATAACCTCTGAAATTAGATCATTCATTGTTACTAATAGTATTATTTTTATCTTATCTATTTACATTTATTTATGTAACGTAAGTATTAAAAATTTTATATTAACCACATGTTGTTTTTTGTGTTCGATCAAAATCATGCAGTCGATCCTCGCGAGAACGAAGGTCTCGCTCACCGTGCACTAAGTCATTACAGTATACACCTTCACCACCTCGAGTAAAACGGTCACCTTCTCCTACATATTCGAGGAGGTTTTTGTCTCGCCAATCGCCAACTGAGCGCAAAAGACGACGTTCACCCGCATTGTCACCTACTTCCTCGAGGTCTTCGAAATACAGAGCTGCCAGTCCTACATCACCTGTACCAAGAAAACACTACCACAAGCATAAATATTAGCACTCTGTACTATATTTTTTCAATAATACATTTTATATTTTATAATTGATACCATTGTTACTGTTGATTTATTTGTCGTTATCACGAGAATTCATTAAACCTATGAAATCAATGGTCATGATATTTGCGTTCATGTGACGATAGAGAGCAAGAATTTTTTTTTTTTTAGTAAAAAAATCTATTACTTCTGAGCGTATTCAGGAGTATTTCTAAATTTTTCGTCGTTAAATAATTTTTAGTAAATTAAACTAATTAAATATTGTTTTATCATATGCAGTCAAGTTTTACGGACCCTCAGTGATAAAGCGCTTTAAAGACCAGAAAATAAATTTGTAAAGAGTAAACGCGAATCGCAATTTATCGTGGAACTCCAATTTATCCAGATGATAAATAAATTCTGACAGTTATAGTACTGAAATTTGTAGTCTGATTAATACGCGTCTTTTGCAAATAAATATCAGATTCCTTTATTCTTACCAATCTCATCTTTTTTTTACATTGGAAACTTGAATGCTAACTACACCTAGAAAATATACTGGAGTCTTATACGATGGGTATAATTTCTGTGCAGCCTATACGTCTTTGTAGGCTTCTTGCATACAACCCTTAAAATATTAAACAGAGATCTCGGATGCAGAAGCTTCATGTCGTAGAAAAAATACGTAGATATTGAAAAATACACTCATGATGTTGATGCAATGAGCGAAACTCTTTTTTTTCAGTATAAAAATACGGCGAGTGAGCTTACAACCGTCCAGATCGTGTTTGTTTATTTAAAAGAAGTAGATAATTATATGGCTCGAGCTACGATCTAAAGAAATCCAATAAAATAATTACTACTTTCTTGGTGTACAATGACACGTGATTATACGTTCCGTGATTATAGTGCGCGATGAAACGCACGTGAATTATCGAGTTCATTGATTAAGCTCAGCTCGAGCTTGCACCAGCCTCGTTCCACCCTTCAGATGTGCATTTGAAAAAATAAAGTGACGTGCGTGAAGATCTGTATATGTACAGAAACGCTTTTGTATATCATATTTGATTTTAAATTGAATTTTTAAGAGTGTGACTGTTCGTATTTTAAATTAAATCTGAAATTCGGCTTTTCTAACGGTTTATCTTCCAAAAACTTCTACATAATATATCAGAGTCAACGATAAGCGTCTGTAATGGATTCAAGACAATCGGAATACGCCGTACAAATCAGTCGTTTCTTTTTACAGCCCCTAGGTCTATGGGATACGTTAAATTATTCGTCGAAACTGAACAGGCTCCTTCACTTTCTTCAAATTATCAATGTTTACTTTTTGCTGCTGTTTGCGATAGTGCCGACTGTACTGCGTGTACTGTTTGAAGAGAAAAATCTCGAGATGAAAATAAAATTGATTGGACCGTTAAATTTTGCGGTTACATCGGTAATCAAACATGCATTGATATTTCGAAATAATTTAGAAATCACCAAGTGTTATCAACAAATAGAAATGGATTGGCAAAACACGTGCTACGTTGAAAAGAAGGTTCATAATGATAATACATACATCAGTTTTATATTTGTTTTTTTAAGCTTTTAACTTGAAAAAAGTCAATAAAATTGAGATCGTTATTTTGCAATATTTCAGGTGATGCAAGAAAAGGTCAAGACGTGTAGATCACTAGTGATTTTTACAGCCATCGTTACGTACACGGGTTCATTGCTTTACCATTTTTTTATACCATTAGCAGCAATATCGGAAAGTCTTTCAAAAAATCCTCGGAGAACCGTCGATTTCTTAAATATTACTGGAGATGAACATGTTAAATTGCCACGAATTCTTTCTTATCCTGTCTACAGCGGATTTATTAATTTAGAAAATAATATAATTTTTGCCACAGTTTACATTTTACAGTACTTTTCGTTGTTTATTTGCGACACTATTATTGTTGCAACGTGTAGTCTCGCTGCAACATTCGTCTCTCACATCTATGCTCAGCTCGACATCATTATGATATTAATAAAAAATTATATTGATGGTGATGTAGATAAGGACGGCATTCCTTTTCCGAAAGGGGCCATATCCCGTAAGGAAAGACTCGCAATCATAGTACAGCGTCACATAAAAACTTTGAAGTAATTTTTTTAAATATTTTGAATAAGGGAACCTACTTTTTTTTTTTTTTTTTTTTTTTAACTATCATATACTTAGAAAAATAAGTCAATCACTTTAGTTTTAGATCAAGGATTGAAGATTTTTTAAATGGTATTTGCTTAGTGGAAATAATTGGATGCACTTTATGTATATGCATGATACTACTATACTGCNCGAAAATTACCTTTTGGCGCAAATAAAATTCTGAATCCATAAACAATTAAAAACAGAATTAACAGAATGATTCGAATTAAATAAAATAAATTGGATTTCAACTTTTAAACACTTTTTGACTATTTGTAAGGAAGTTGGTATTTTTATGTTATACCAAATCAATTTGAAAAAATTGTTTGCATGGTTTTTACTTAAGCAAATTATTTAAGGTGATGAAATATGGAAAAAGTGTAAGAACAAATTTATGGAAGACTTCGTAGAAAATAAAAAAAATCAAGCTCTGTTCCATTTCAATACTATTTTGTGAATTTGAAAATAAGTCATGTAATAATTTCAATTAATTTATTCTGGACAATAAAACTGATTAAAACCAAGTGTAGTACTTATACTTAAATTTGAAATTTATAAAAAAATTAAAATAATGGAGCAAAAAAGATCTAGTTAGTTTATCATCTTACATAATGCTACTTGCATCTTACACCATGACTATTTTTATATACTGTTACATTGGCGAAACTCTTACATCCAAGGTTTGTCATTTACAATTTAATACACAGTTTTAATGTAATAAAGGAAATCTATAATCTGTCTCACAGTGTACACAAGTTGGTTCCATTTACAATATCATTCGTTGGTATGATTTACCAGGAAAGAGTGCATCTGAGATAATGTTTATCGTTTCTATATCACGTTACCCAGCTAAATTGACAGCTGGAAAGTTTATCGATTTAACCCTTGCGACTTTTTGCACTGTAAGTTACATTTAGATAAAATTTCTCCATTTTTTCCGAGTGTCATTTAAAAATTTTTTAATTATAGGTACTAAAATCAGCTTTTACTTATTTCAATTTACTAAGAACATCCATAACATAACTTATTTTAACAGACAAAATGTTACACGGATGTAAATATATTTAGACAATGCTACTGTTAGATTTAAAAAAAATAAAATCTAATTTTATCATAGTACGTTTACAATACAAACGTACTTGTTATCTAAAATTCCTTTCGTTGCGATTTTTTAATCACAATAGAAAAGCATATTTCTTACAAATTGCATCCATAAATCTCGTCAGGTTTTCACAAAAAAGTCAAAAGCTCCAACTAATACTTATCAAGTGTGAATTGTCTGACAGTTATATCTGCTGGGTGCATGAGGTTGGAGGGGAGAGCTGGTGCTACTAGAGTCTCTTTAACATTGTCTCTTATAGGCTGTGGGGGTAAATTCGCCAATGGCGTGTCCACTGGAACTATTTCCTTTCATAAGATTTAACATGGGCTTTGGGGGCAAAATGAGGTCAGCACCGATCATGAACTTGGCCTATAGTCACTTTATATGGGTATTACATCTATTTTACCTAATGTAGTAGGTATAAACTACAACTAAAAATCGACCACTACGTAATGGTCTCTAAAATTTTCATTGATTTTTTTTTTTTTTTTTGCATAAAATTTGTAGTCAATATTTTATATACTATATAAATGTAGATTACTCTGCAAAGCATATAGTTGTTAATAAATACTCAAGTCTCTTTCTCCAGTTTCTTTATTTTTGTAATTAACAAAAAGTAATGTTACGATGTTGGGAACAAATACATTCGAAAATTAAAATATTTATGTAATTAGAACAATTTAATAACCTTCAGAAGTTTTATCAGGTATGGCTTTTCATCTACTTACATTTCTTCAACTTTCATTGAAGAAAAAAAAATCCACTTTGAATTCGTGTGCCAAAAAAGTATTGCATCAACCATTATTTAAAGGTAATAAGTTATTACCTGCATGAAAATGTAAATAAAAATGTGTAGATTAATACGCTACTTTTTTAGAAGCCATTCAGAGGTTAAAGCACCAGTGGTATATAGAAGCAAACTAAGGGTTACGAGCTACATGATTTTCTATAACTGTAATAGTGCTATAAATTTTTCAAGCTTATAAATATACCTACATTAACTGGTTTTATTCTTTACCACGTACGCATTACAATTGACTACCTTGTAAAAAAAGCCTAGTAGTAACATTTACTTGGTCGCAGTAATATTTTTATGATAATATTATTCAGGAACATCGTTTTATAGACAATGTTCTTTTGTATTTTATCATCAAAGCAGTATCTTATCACAAGCTTCGTTGATAAACTCTACCAGAGGTAAAAAAAGAAAGGATTCAAAACTAAAGAAAATATCAAATGCTTGCAATAAAAACCACGCATTACAATGGCCCAGTAATGAAGAAAAGGAATCGTACTGTGCTGGTCACGGTGATGTATTGTAACTCATGATATTAATTGTAAATATGCTTTTATGCTCACCAAAATTCTAAATCTCGGTAAACAAGTAAACAAAGTCTTATCAGAAATACTGGATTATAATTATCTACTTTACCCTCTTCAACGATTAAAAGAAAAAGTCCTACTTCAAATTCAAATGCCAAAAAAGTATTGCATGAACAATTTTTTTAAGATACCAAGTTACCTACATAAAAATTGGGATAAAAATATGTTGGCTGATATGTTATGTATTTTTATCAAATTAGCTAATCGACGTAACATGTTTTTCATCACAAAATTGTTATGAACTACACAGAAAATTGACTCTACGTAGTAAAACAAAGTTATAATGCTATTATTTTCGATAACTTTCATAATTGTTTCAGGATGTATATAAAATATATTAGACATAGTGTCATTACTTATAAATCTACATTGTACAAAGACCCCGTAAAAAGTATGGCAGTAACATCGTACTTGCCGTGGTAATGTAATTATGATAATATTGTTAGTGAACACACTTTTTTGCAAGTTATATTTCTGAATGACACAATGAAACAAAATATTTCTAAAATATTGGTAAAATACTTATAGGGTATGTGCTGTTTGGAAAGCGACCCTGATTATTATCACAATGCAAATGTGCTAGAACACACTTTTGATAATAGTTTAATGACTGTTGATATTGTAGTCTTATAAAAAACATAAGCTAGTAGTACAGAACAGCTTGAGCTCTTGGTAATAGAGTTAGCAGTGAGTAATAACAATAGTGAATATTAGTGAAAAAATGGATTCAAAAGCACTTGATAAATTTTTTGACAACAAATATTATAAAATAATTAAAAGTATGATGACTGTGGTCGGCTTATAGGCTAATAGCTGTTATAGCCTAAATTCGAAAGAATAATTTTGATATGCATTACATCATCGATACTGATATTTGGACAAATAGTTGCGGTGAGTAAATTAAATCTGTATTAATCTAAGATTTTCACGGCTTTTGCAAAGATTTTTCGTCACTTCAAATTTTTCGAATTCAATAGTAAATTTTCTTTGTTAAAATCCAGTGTTAGAAGTAACTTTACTAAATATTGTCATTCATATCCCAGAAAATTGTTTTTATTTTAGTAATATTTTTAATAAATTGTACTTGTCAAAAATTAAAAAAAAAATGAATTTTGAACTTTTTTGTATACATTAACTTTAATATTTATCATTTGTTAGTGAATTATTTTTTTCCCTTAGATTTGAATTTAATGTGTATATATATATATTGGAAATTTCCTTTGCAAAAAGTTCCTATATTTTGACAGTGAGGTTCATGATGAAATTATACAATATATTGATGCACGATAATAAGGGCCTATGAAAGCTGCGTAAAGATTACAAAAATATTATATTTGTGATGGAAGCTATTGTGTAATTAATTTATAAATCTATCTTTAGAATAAATCGAAAATTACCTTTTGGCGCAAATAAAATTCTGAATCCATAAACAATTAAAAACAGAATTAACAGAATGATTCGAATTAAATAAAATAAATTGGATTTCAACTTTTAAACACTTTTTGACTATTTGTAAGGAAGTTGGTATTTTTATGTTATACCAAATCAATTTGAAAAAATTGTTTGCATGGTTTTTACTTAAGCAAATTATTTAAG
>NW_019379710.1:2017490-2080142 GCF_000648655.2 Copidosoma floridanum
ATCTGTACTATCTAAAAAAGTATTGAGAAAAAAAATGAGCATATTTCTTGTTAAATTAAAAATATATGTAATTAAATTATTTAAGGTTTATCACAAAAAATGTCAAGTGTTAAAAAAGTGTTGTATATCTGAATCTGAAAAAAGGGGTTTAAAAAAATGTCATAACATTGGTTTGAACCCAGTTATTAATTGATATATATTTCTCAAAACAAATTTTCTTCTCAATCACTAAGAATATAAAACATGTACATGATAGCGGGTTCATTTTACCATTATAAGATATTATACAATTGCTACACTCATTCTTATATTAATCTAAAGTTTAATAACAATCGAAAAATTTCAAATGTTGAATGAATAAACATTATATTCTACGAAATTCAATTCGAATTTCATAAGAGTTATACATAAGGAAAATAATATCATCAAATAGATAAAGCAAATAAGATACATTTGACACACTATTCCTTTTTCGTCCACTTGAACTTTGCACGTGCACTAGTAATATCAGGTAATGGACTTAAGGGACTTAATGGATTAGAAATCGCGGTTTTAGGATGTGAAAACGGACAGCTAGGTTTCATACAATATGGATGATATTTGCATTGTAATGGAGGATGAGAAAATATACATCCCAGTTTCGTGCACGCCGATCCGAATTTACACTTTGGGTGTTTGTAAGCACACTTGTCTCCAAATTTACAGGCAGGAAAAGAGCTATTTATCCATAAAAAAAAAAAAAAAAAAAAAAATTAATTAACTTGTTTCACTGATAAACAATTTGAATAAAAATTCTAGACTCACCTGCATGGAACATCAGGATGATAGTAAGCACATTTAATACCTAATGTGCAATTTGGCCAGTACCGACATTTTTCACTTGATTTGTCAGCAACAGTTGTAATAACTGAATTTATGAGTGGCCGTTTGTCTACATCTAAGCAATCAATCATATAGTTATTAATAAAAATAATGGATTTATTATTTTTTTAAATGAGAAAAATATTGCATAATACTTACGTAGTGCAGAGCTTACAGTAGATGCTACAGTAAATTTGCTGGTAGGACTGTTTGATCGAGATCGTGTAAAAATAATTGGACTATGAGTCTTTCTTCTTTTGTTTGAAGTGTTTTTTTTATCTTTTGAGTCCTCTGTAGTATCATTTTTATCACTTTCAACATCAACAGTTGGCTCGAGATAATGTACATTTCCATAAATTACGTCTAAATCATGAATTTGATCCTCTTCATCATACAAAATATCACTATTATCGTGGTCATCTACAATTTCAAATTCGTCTTGATCCTCTTCAATGTATTCTATGATTTCATCATTTTCATCATATACTTCATATTGAACATCAAAATCATTGCCTTCATCAACCTATTAAATCCATTAATTCATGTCTATTTATTTTAACTATACGGTATTTTTAACTTTGACGAAATTATACTTTTTATGTTTATTATAGTACTATTGTAATATAAATTTATTAGTATAAGAAATTCTTAAAATTTAGTGGATTTCTACATTTATACCGGAGGAGATAGGGAGCTTGTTTCAGAGCAGTATATTAGCCAGTTAATTATAATTAATTGTCCTAAACATACGGCTTTCGGCAGACTAAATACAGTAGATTATCGTTACGCACCAAATTACGGTTGTTTTTTTTAAACTATTGATTAGGTAACCATGGTGTATAAAGTGAAAAATGAAATTTCTTCAAGAACTTTCAAGTGGGGCTCAAGCAGTTGGAACCAGACTCAAAAGTTTCCATCTGGTGAGGACCTTAAGTGGCATCGGAAAAATTAATAAAAATATTCTAAACACTGAATTTAGAAAATTTCATTTTATACAGAAGTCAGTCAAAATAACATGATTATTTGAATACAAACAAAAATAATAACAATATTGAGTGATTGTAAATTGTCTGAAACTAAAAAAAATTTTTGTGCACTGCTGACGCATTGCATATATAATTGGAAACATGTCTTTAAATATTTGATGTCTAGTTGACAAAAAACACACATTTTATGTAAATAAAACCTGTATACTCATGTACTATTGTGACATCATGAACTGTTATTACTTATTAGGTCATTCGTTATCAGTATAAATATTTTGTCTCGTGTTGTAATGTGGTCTTTGAAGACAAAACACATAGATAACTATTAAAATTTCATAATTTGTATTATTAGTAACTTGAAGCTAATTATAGAATTGACCAAATCGCTTCGTCATACTTAGGTACTTCAAGTTATGTGCAGTTGCAAATATTTAATACTAGTACATCAGATGTAGTCAAGGCAAATTGTACTAAATCTTTTATGCTTGGTAATCGATTTGTATTTAAGTAATTCACGATGTTACGTCCTACATTTTACCTCTAAGATCACTCTTATTTAACATTCACAAGTATTATTTGATTCATTTCTACCACATGCAATAATTCTTTCATCCAGGTTATTAAGAAAATTACAATATTTGAAAGTTAAAATATACCTGCATTTCCAATTGTTCATCATCAGAATTTTTTTCTTTGAGGACATTATTGTTATACCCATTCAACGTAACTAAAAATTGCTGTTTATCATCGCTTCTTTTAAACAAGGACTTGACGACGTCCAGATCTTCTTCTCTGACATCTTGTGAAAAATGCATATTTTTTTGTTTTATTTTTAACAAGATTATACAAAGCCATAGTTGACAATAGAGCTTCAAAGGCACTTACGAGCTTTCTTAGCCTTTTTTTTTCGTTTACGGTTGGCTAGTTCGACTTGAATCCTATCCTGGACAAGCTGTTTATTCGAATTTAAATTTATTGCCAGTACTTTGCCTTCCTTAGGATCTCGCGTTATTTTAATGTTACTCGTAGGTTTCTGTTCCTGCGAAATTTATGAGAGCATCAATAAAATGCACCAACTAAATTCTTGAATTTTTATCACGTTTTTTGTTACCTTCAAACATGGATCTATTTTTTTCTGCATGACAACAGATTGATTTGCCTCTTGCACTGCTCTTAACAGCAAAGATTGCGTAGCACGTTTTTGGAATGGCTGCAATGGCTTCAGAGGCCTTGGAGTCACAATAATCTTACTCGAGAGCTTACCCTGAGTGTCCTCATCATCATCTTCAATGATATTTGTAATATGCTCCTCTTTTTTATTATCTTTGCTTAAATCAGCTTTTCTTTTTGACACTTTGGAAACTTTATCTTTTGCCTTCTGCAGTTTTGGTTTCTTAATTGCGATTATGTGAGACTTGAGGGAAGTATTCAACAAAGATTCGGTATCATCATCTTCATTCTGTTGGAATCCACAGGATTCTTTAATTATCTGAGACAGTCTTGCTGCTCCACTCAAATTATCCTTCCTTTGAGGCTTCACTTTCACTCCCAATCTACTTTTGACATTACTAACTCTAGGTTTACTCACTTTGGTGGTACTACTGGATGATTTCAATGGTAATTTATCTTCTGTTTGAGAACTTACGATGGCGCCAAGACGAGACTTCACAGTCCCCGGCTTGCTACTCAGTTTTACCTTATCTCTCAAATCTGTAATCTTTTTTGGTTTGTCATTCTTTGATCTACTTCCAGACTTATCTCTGCTACTTGAAGATCTCGAATTCGAGCGACTTTGTCGTCGTCGTCCATCTTTGTCTTTGCTTTGATCCGAACTACTTTTATGACTAACAATGTCGCTTTTTCTCACATCAGAATGGCTTTTGCTTGTGACAATTTTTTCTCCACCAACTTTCACTGGAGACTCCAATTTTTTTGTAGGAGAAGAACCAAGCCTATTTTTAACTGTAACGACAGAAGTGATTCTTGGCTTGGTCGTAGCTGATTTGAGCTTGTTAGTACTCTCACTTTCAGAGTCATACGTGATTTTCATGCGTTTACTACTTGGCTCACTTTTTTCTGAAACACTTTCATTTGCGTTTGATTTTCTTTTTATAACTGAAGACGAGAAATCACTATTTTTTGGAGGTGTCAATGAACAACTTTGCATTGGACTTGTTTCTTTTTTTTCTATAATCAAAGACTGTACAGGTACTGGTGGTGGTGGTGTTTTTACATCCATAGACATGGCAGCAGTGTCCATTTCCATGCTATTGGTATTACATTCTAAATCAAGAGAGTAAGAATCTTTCCTCTTTTCCTTTTGTTCATCACTAATATCCAAATCCTTGAAACTTGACTTGCTGCAGTCTTCTTCGTTCAACATTGCCAAGTCTCCAACCAGCTCCTCAAATTCTCTGTCCCTTTCTTGCTTCGTGAGCACTTCCGGCTGCAAATTCAGCTCAGAGCTGCTGGGTTTGTCTTCTTCTTTGATTTTTTTTTGGTCCTCCTCCTTCTTCACGGGCAGCAGTGGGACACTCTCCTTGCTGCTGCCTTTCTTCTTAGCAATGGTAACTTTTTGCAGTTTTTTCAAAACTTGATCATGCAACCAGTTGACGAAAGTTTCGGTATGATCCTCCAAGAATAGCTGCAAATCGTCGTTCATCTGCTGCCGAGACTTTTTGTTTACAACCATCACCAAAATGTAGTCTGGCAACTCCTCGTCATATCGAACACCCAGTTCGAGCAGTTTGGCTCGAATGGCACTCTAAAAATAAAGCACGAAATGTGTAAGAAAATGCTTAAACCAAGTAAATTTTTTCTACACCAAAAAAAGGTTTAGCTTGACTGATTGACATGAATTACTCTAAGTTTAATGTAATTATAGGTTACGAAAATTGAACAAACGACTGAAAAATAAAATCCAGTAACAGGGGACGACTCGACAAAAGCATGAAAAACTACAGGAGGACAAGGTCAACAGGATCAAGGATCACGATAAGCCTGATAATTATATTATTTCTCACCCTCAGCTGATTCGTGATTTCGATGCCACGAATGTCCATCTTGAGGCGTTTATTTTCACGTACAACGCACGCACACGGCTTCTTGCAGCAGCTTGTACAATAAAAAACACCCCCGAAATCTCAGCACTAGGTCCTTATCGTTTTACAAATAAACTTTAATACATCTACGCTTGAATATTTTATTTATGTCAACTCAGCTTACCAGCCGAAACTGTACTATTGGACTAATTAATTTTGATCAGAGATTATGATGCTTATCGATGATGTTTTCTCTATTTTTCTCTCTCTCTCTCTCGCTAAAGGTTATGCTGTGTCTTTTTTTCTCTCGGTCCTCTATACATACATGTCCGTATAAAACACCGTCAAATACTTTTGTCGGTACTGCAGTTTACCCAGTTGTCTATTCAGGTTTGAACTTTGAACCACGCTTTGAACTCATTTGCGGCCATGCGGGCGTCTGGCAGCCAAACGGCCCAGAGATACTATCAGGGAATTTATAAGGCTTTTATGCGTAAGCCTGATTTATTTCGAGGGGCCACGTAAGGCAAATTTGTTGGCTAGACAGATCACCACGGAGCATCTAAGGTCCTCGCAAGGTTATAAAAATCTAAATATATTTAAGTGCATAAATATTTATATTCACGTTTGACTTAGAGACCATTTAAACTAAGTAATATAGTGTTTTTAGATTGATTAATTTATGAGCAATCGATGGGTGACTGGTTCGAAAAATTCTATTGAATAAATGAATAATGCGTTTTCCAAGAAATGTTTGCAGCGATTGTTCTATAATTCAAGTTTTCTAAGCAATCGTAAGCTCCACGAACCCGTTTTATTTTATTTAATTGTGCATCTTTTGTTATCGGAACCCGGAATTGGCCCGGAACGTGTCTTAAATATATTTGAATCGAACTTTATCACACGTTTGATACACAAAAATCACACATTTATATCCTATGATTATGCTTTTACGGATGTATACTTGCAATTAATCACATTGGCATGAGAGAAATAAGAACTTAATGGATTTAATGAATACTCTATAAACATAGATAAAATATTACATGATTTTGCTTTGCCACAATTTGCAGATCGCTGAATTAATTTGCCCCCCATGGATTTGAAAAATAGCAGAAGGGCAGAGCCGTTGAGAGAGAGGGGAGGAAGCAGCAGACGACAATTTTTAAAAGCACATCTCACGCAGGTTTGGAGTTTGGATGATCTTGTTTGTCATTACAGCGCAATTAAAATCAAAAATAATTGAGCAAAGATTTGAACTACTATAACATCATCTTTATATATACGCCTTGCGCGAGTTTATTGCGACTTTGGTCGCAATGTAGCGTATGTCGTATGTCATAAAGTGCGCAAACGCAAGCGAATCATATATGTGTTATATACACAAAGAGACATTTAATAATTAACAACAAGTACGCACATACAAGTATACGGTTAGCGTTACAATTTTCGGAGAAGCTCCTCCTCCTCCTCTGTCCTCTCTGTCTTTCTCCTTAAGTCTTCAGTATCAACCCTCAGGCAGTTGTTGCGCCCCCGTAGAGGTGGTTGGTTGATTCCTGTTCGACATGGCGGGCACCATCGTACGCCGTTTCAACGTCCCGAGGAAGCAACTGGGTAAGTCTCGAGGTCTTCTTGGAGTAGAGCGACCAGCTGTGAGCGTCTCGACGGATTCTGCAGCCTCGTCTACTCACAATGCGGGGTGGAATGAGAGGAGAACTTGTCAGTGCGAGCATTACATAACCTTGTGCAAACTTTCTTCTGCTTCCAGGTCTCCTTGGGCAGGTGGTCAGCAGCCAGCCGTCCAGGAACCTCGCTGACGCTGCACCTGAGGGCAAGGTAAGCTGTTGACGCAACTGACAGGTTGTCGTTATGGTTGCTGGGGGACACGCGTATATAATGCTTTATGTACATGCATCAGCTGATGCTACATTTTGGAGTCTGTTGTTTTTGTGTGTCTCTTAGGTATTTTTGATTGGTTGAAGGGTATTTTCTCTTCATTCGGCAGATTGGTTATGACATGTCAATTAGTTATGTTGTTTGAGCATATTACAGACAGTTGCATAATTTTGGCACCATATTTTTATATACAGTTGTCTTGTCAAAATAACTGTTTCATATAGATTATCTATTATACCTACCTAAGTTTGCGTCAATTGACTTTTATCCGAGTATATTACCTACTGATGCATTGATTTTTTTGGCTCTTATATTACTACTTATAGCTACAAATATGTAATCAACCAATTACTTTTATGTTGACAGAAATTTGGTAGTCCGCTTAAGGATGAAGACAGAATCTTTACAAACTTGTATGGAAGGCATGACTGGAGGTTAAAGGGAGCTATGAGGCGCGGAGATTGGTACAAGACCAAAGAAATTTTGGATAAAGGTGCAGATTGGATCATCAATGAAGTCAAAATTTCTGGGCTTCGAGGTCGAGGAGGGGCAGGCTTTCCTTCTGGAATGAAATGGTCGTTCATGAACAAACCATCAGATGGTAGGCCAAAGTACCTTGTCATAAATGGAGACGAGGGAGAGCCAGGAACTTGCAAGGATCGTGAAATTTTACGTCACGACCCGCACAAGCTCATCGAAGGATGTTTGATTGCTGGTAGAGCTATGGGAGCATGTGCCGCATACATCTACATTCGAGGAGAGTTTTACAATGAGGCATCCAATACTCAAGTTGCCATTGCTGAAGCTTACCAGGCTGGTTTGATTGGAAAAAATTCTTGTGGATCTGGTTATGATTTCGACATCTTTGTGCAAAGAGGAGCTGGTGCTTACATCTGTGGTGAGGAAACAGCACTTATTGAATCCATTGAGGGAAAACAAGGAAAGCCGAGACTGAAGCCACCTTTCCCTGCTGATGTTGGTCTGTTTGGTTGTCCAACAACTGTGACAAATGTAGAAACTGTTGCTGTGGCACCAGTAAGTTATCATTTTGACTTCAATGCATAGTTTCATAAATATTCACTTAGTGATCTGAAATCCTACAAGTGCTGAGAATACCGTAATTCCTATTTTTGCAGACGATTTGTCGTCGTGGAGGTTCATGGTTCGCATCTTTTGGTCGACCTCGTAATAGCGGCACTAAGCTGTACAACATCTCGGGTCATGTTAACCATCCATGCACTGTTGAGGAAGAAATGAGCATTCCTTTGAAAGAGTTGATTGAATTACACGCAGGTGGAGTGATAGGAGGTTGGGACAATCTATTGGGAATCATTCCTGGAGGATCTTCAACGCCCGTCATTCCTAAACAGTAAAAAAATCAATAACTAACATTACGTTGGCAGTTGTGTCGGTTTTGTTTCTAATATATTATACCTTCTTTGTTACTAGCATTTGTGACACTGTGCTGATGGATTACGATGATCTTGTTCGGGTGCAGAGTTCTTTTGGCACGGCAGCTGTTATAGTTATGAATAAACAAACTGATATTATCAAAGCAATCACGCGTCTCATTAGCTTCTACAAACACGAGTCCTGTGGTCAGTGCACTCCTTGCCGCGAAGGTATTTCCTGGATGTACAAAATATTGCAGAGGTGCCATGTTTGAAATTGATGTTATATTGTTTTTTTTTAAATAATTTTTTTCATTACTAACGATCGAAACACTTTCAGATTTGTCGAGGGTAACGCAGAAGTGCACGAAATCGACATGCTATGGGAGTTAACGAAGCAAATTGAGTTGCACACGATTTGTGCCCTGGCTGATGGTGCAGCATGGCCGGTTCAAGGACTCATCAGACACTTCAGACCCGAGATAGAGGCAAGAATAAAGAACTTCAAGCAGAACTGTGAAGCCATTTCTCAGTAAATTTAGGAAAAATATAGATGAATAATAAGCTTTGAAGGAGTATAAAAATATTGTTTATTTATTTTCACATGTATATAGCTGATCAGTTGAAATTTTTCATAGAGATGATTCATAATATATAAAACGATATCTCACTCTCTATAAATTGCAGTATTTTTTAAAATTAGTTTTTAGACACAATACTTGTGCTGTTAATTGTATCGACGTCATTCGTTATCAGAAAAATTTTAAACTGTTGAAAGTAAAAATGGTTGACCTTTTTTTTAATACTTAAAAATTTGAAATAAAAATTAATCTTTATTACAAAACTGGTTTTGAATTTCTACAAATTATTACAGCTGTGTACAAAAAATCTTTAATAAATACAAAAAAAACAACAATTTCAATCAATTTTAACGCTGTTTGGATCCAAATACATGCATCGGTAATGCTTTTGATAGTTTCGTGAAGTTTTCAAAGTCCTAGTGTCAAATGATATGGATTTTCTAAGTAATGTTTCCACAAATTCGAGAACTTTGCCATTGTCACACCATCCACGACTCTGTGATCTGCCGCCCAGCTGATAGACAGAATATCTCTCGCGACGATGTTACCCAGCTCGTCGAATTTCGGCAGCCTCTGAATTTTCCCAACAGCGCCTATCACAACTTGCGGCGATAGTATTACGGGCTTCGTGTATGTTCCTCCGACCTTTGAACAAATAAATAATTATTTACTTATATAAGTGTAAAATTAGATACTAATTCTTATATTTCTTATGTGTGCACTTGTAATGTTTTTTTTTTTTTTTTTTCTAGGTGATATTACAGTGAACTTTTGGTACTTAATTAACACGCCGTGTACTTACGAATGTGTTTTTACGTAACAAGTGTGGAAAAAGTACATTTTTCGACACGAGTAGAAACGCAATTGTATCTACAAGTTACGTAATACTTTTTATACAATTTGAGGAAATTTTTAAGTAGAAAATACAAATAAACATCAGAATCGGCTTGCCTTCAAATTAGATAATTTTTTTTTTTGCAATTGAGTGTCACTTAACGGCATACGTGAGTAATATAAAACAAAAAGATTTGAACGACACGATTAATGTTCATCAAAGAAAATTAGCTTGGCACGTGTAAATGTTTACAGGAGACCGTAAGTAGTTCAATTAATCGTTCGAAAGCAAGGGTGCATCTCACACCTCGTACAAATTTTTTTTCATTGATACTCTCCAATGTAGTAACATTGTTTCCGAATTGATTGTCAAGCGCGTCGCGGCGTGCGACCTATAACGCTACACTAAAATTGTCGCGATTCTAAGATAATAATTAAAGACGAAGCCGAAGCGAAGCTCACAATGCCAATGTTTGAAATGGAAATGGTGCCCCCCATGAGATCCTTGGGTGGAATCGAAGCCTTTTTCCCAAGGGCTTGTAGCCTGTTGAGCTCCTTGGCGATGTCGACGATGCACATATTCTGAACGTTCTTAATGTTGGGCACGACCAGGCCTCCCGGGGTGTCCATGGCCAGTGAGATGTTGTGCTCCTTCTTGATGTCAACGGACTCGGCTTCCTCGTTGACGAGGGCATTGAGCTCCGGGTACTGGAGTAGCGCGCGGGATATGGCTTTCAGGAAAAACGGCATGTAGGACAAGGCGAGGCCTTGGCGTTGGAAGGCCTCTTTCACTTCCGCGCGCAGTTTCACCAGCTTCGTCACGTCGCAGTCGTCGCTGTAGACGAAGTGCGGTATCGCCTGAAATTTTTGACGTTTTCAGCGCTGATTTTTAATTCATCGAATAATTGTTTTTTTGATTTTTTTGCCATGTCTTATCGTTATGGGATATTTTTTCTGAAAAATTTGAAAGATCGTTATCTTGGGATTTCCCCGGCCTATTTTAATGAACTACAGCCTTTTTTTTATTGCTTGATATCTATCATCACTTAAGAAATAAATTAAAATTTTTTAACTTGTTTGCCTTTTTAAAATATATACACATTTATGTTTTAGAATAATTTACAATGGAAGGCATGAAAAATCAAGAAATTATCTACGAAAAAAAGGATTTTTATTAGGAGTAATGAATTAGGTGCCTGGGTCTGCAAGGGTGTACATTCGGTCAAGGTATGCAAACAATTTCCATAAAACTATTTTTTTTTACACAATAAACAAATCTTTAACATTATATGAACCTATCATAGTATAAAATGTTCACGAACAACATTTATTAAATGGCCTCCTAAAAAAAAACATATTTACTGACAATTAAAGTATTTAACACAGTCTTCTAATTATTAATTAAAATTTGAAACTAAATCAATTCGTATGGATTTTTTAGATTATTCACCTGTGGTAAATTAAAAATAAATTTTTGATAATTTTTATACATCAGTAGTAACAGCATAAAATGTTGAAACGATGTGTATTCTTCATCGGACCATCTACACATATAAGTAAGCAATAATGAAAAAATATGTATCAAGTTGGGGTATAAAGTACATAGGAAAAAAAAAAAAAAAAAAAAAACACGATCATAAGTACTAAAGTTCACGAGAGTACAAAGTATCTATAATGTATCTATCTGAATATACGTGCACAACTTTCTAGATACATATATGTATTTTTACGTCATAAACCACAATAGTATAGGCTCTACGTAATGTACATGCAACGACTGTATAAGAGGCAGGCAGTTTTATTACTTATGAATGAACATAAGTGTATGAGTTTACTTTGTTGTTTGAAGAAGTTTAAGATAAACTAGATTTAGACGCGATATTAGTAAATTTTTATTTAATATTAAGGGTAATGATTAAATTTTTTTTATTATGGTTATTTTGTATTAAAATCTACATAACTGTTTGTGAACAATAGGAATTGTTTTTAACTTTCCCTTTTACTTGTAAAAAAAATTTTTTTTTTTTACTTCTGATTTTTGCGTATATTCAGTTTTACTCTTGTTATTCGTGATAAATTTCAGTAAGAATTTTTTTATATTGTTTTATTTTAAAAGCTAAACGGAAATGATATGTCATTTACTTGTTTCTATATGTCATTATTTTATTAATTTCAGTGCCAAACGCAGGGGGTAAGCAAAGGGAAAGACGTCCAGCGGAAAATCGTGTACGGCAAGCACACCTCGAAGCATCAGACGTATTGCAACCGCGAAATATTAGACCTATACCCGTACCTATGTATTGAGATTACACGACCTTCACTAAAAAAAGGATGAAAAACACGCAGAGCCCAATTTTAAAACGCTGTCACAGCGTTACCAAGGGCTAGAAGCAATCAGGATTGAGATCAAAGCGCCGGAAGAGCAAAGGGAGATACTTCGGGCAAACATCACGAATGCCGTACTCAGCTCAGTTTTATAAACTCGATAAGGTAATAGTCAGTAATTCTATTTATACTTATAAATAATGATTGAAAAATATATCTATTTTTATGCTTAAATAACTATTAAAGCATAACATCATTTTTTGTACGTAATCGCTCCTTGTCCATTCTGCATTTGACCCCTATACGGTAATAATTCGCATTTTCATGGGTTTTCATTTTAACGGAATCTTGTTCATCCCTTTTAATGGGTTTACATCGGCTATCTTGGATCCGTCAAATTTATTTTGGGTCGCCTCTTGAACTATCATTCCTATTTATAATGTTATAGTTCAAGTGTGAAGGAAGATCATTTATGAGTTTTTCAATACTTCGAGGCACCATTTTGGCCATCAAAAATTGTACCATCGAGTCATATGAAATTATTACAAATTTTTTTTTTTCGAATTCCCTCAATACCTTTGCAATGAAAAAAACATTCGAACATTTATAATTTTTAATCTATGACTCTCTCAACCCGGACTCACCAGTGATTGCGTCATTGATTTCCACATATGCTTGGCGTACTTCTTCTCGACGAGCCTCTTCAGGTCAGTGGTGCCGCTAGCATCCGTCCTGACGACCTCGGCTGGGGCTTTGTCGGCCAAATATGCCAGAATATCCTCCTTGAGAACGCGGCCGTCCTTACCTGTGGCGGGCACCTGTGCCAGATTCACGTTGTGCTCCTTGGCTATTTTTCTCACCGCTGGGGTGGTCAGTGTCTTATCCGTCGGTTCCTGGGGACTGGCCTCTTTCTCATCGTCGTTCTTGGCTGCTAGAGTCACTTCGATGGGCTGTTGGGTTGGAGCGGCCGGTGGAGCAGGATCGTCGGGTTCCTCGGAATCGAGCTCGATGTCGACGAGGGCAGACCCCACGAGGCAGGTCTCGTTGAGCTTGTAGTGGACGGTTTTGACGGTGCCGTCGTAGCGGCTTGTTATCGTCACCGAGGCCTTGTCGCTCTGCACCTCGCATATGTTGTCGAACTGGCGCACCTTGTCCCCGTCCTTGACAAACCTGAGAGAAAAGAGTTTTTTTTTTTAATTTTTAAGAACTTTGAGATTTATTTTATTATCCGAACAAATGTTTACACTCTTTCAGCGACTATTCAGATTAATCCTTCTTTTTTCGTTAGACATGGTGAACAATTGGGGCTGGTGATATTTTTTAGGGCTAAAAGGGTGTTGGGTGTTTGACAAAAATTTTGTGGATCTTTATTAACTGAAGCTAACGAAACTAAACTTAAATTAAGGATATACTTTTTTAATATAGCTACACTTACGTTTCTATTCTCAATTGATGTCGTTCGTTCATTCATCGACAAAAAATCGAGATAAACTTTACAACATTAAACTGTATTATCTGCAGCAGAAATGCTCTACTATAGCAGCTAGGGTTTTGTTTTTCTTTCGCGGGAAATAGTTACTTAAAAAAAAAAAATACTGTTTGAATAAGATTTTGTAAATCAAAATTAACAAAATAAAAATTCGTATCGAGAATCGATTGTTCCGTAAATCTTTTTATCCCAGTGATCAAGTTTTCTCAAGATTTTTTTTAATGTCCATCTTAAAGGTATCTTTTGGAAATTTTATCTTCAAGGATATATTTGCTGGGGACCCCAGAACAAAGGAGGTGCCATTTATTGAAATTTCAATAAAAATATCCCATAACTTGCATAATGTTCTAGTAAAAATTCTCTCAAAGTAAATGGTAAAGATGTTTCCAAAACACCGACCGCATCCAAACACGTTCGAAGGACTGATGGAACGTGTCATCATTTCACGATTAACTGGACCGTGATTTCACAGTAAGAATCATCGACAACGAAGACGTATGTATATGGGGGGGTAACGTATATTGTTTCAACCCTCACCGCGTGCGCACGTGCAACAAAACTCGTTTTATACACGTATACGTATAAAACTTATCTACGCGCGCTCTCAACACAAATATGGAGGAGAAGGCCGTGGGGTCGGTGCGTCGGTGTATTGTGTGGAACTGATACTAACCGCAGCCACGTGTCCGTGGCTTGAACCGACCGAGGGACGTTATTACCGTCACTGACTACAACCATCGACGCGAGAAAAGCGAAAGTGAAATCAATATATAGAGCGCGTGCGATAACACCTAAGTATACCGTGTGTACCCATGTACCTGTTGTGGTCGGTAGCATGTGTGTACCCGTGTATGACGTTTGTTCGCGGTGCTTGAGAACCTTTGTGCTTGTCAATTGCAAAATTATGTGCAATTTAAACAACGAAAATTATGACGTTCGTTGACTCACTTTTTTGGTCGTTATACTCAGTTTAAAATAAAATTAAGTTTTTATTTTTATATGGATTCGAAAGCTTGCAATGAGCTTTAATTTCAGCTCAAATTAAGTTGAAGGACAAAAGTAAAGCTTTCGCGACTCCCAGTTGTAAATCACTGCTGAAATATGACTTGTCAAAATGTATTTTTCAATATTTTTATGTTTGCTGACTTATATGGTTTTTTGGAGATTTTAATTTATACCCTTGTGAATATATGCGTGGAGGAAAGTAAGAAATTTAAAAGGTATTCTCTTCTTCAAAAGTATTTCATTTTATATTTCAAAATTTTTATTACATTTGGCTAGCACATACAAAATTATTAATTTACAGTGGACTAATTTAGGAAAAACAATCTTTTTTCATATTAAGTAACTGACGCTATTTTAGAGAGTCTGTAAAAAACACAAATTAATATTTTGGATAAACAAATGTATATAATTTTTTTCTACTAGATTATTAAATAAATCAAATTTTTTTAAAATACGTGCTTATGAATCAACTTATTTTTATTGATTCATAATATTTACTTAGACCCTTGATGATAGTATAACTGTTATGCTTGTCACTGTGTGTTCTTCGAAACTTTGGAGTATATCTTCCAACTGTCAAGTATAATTATCCCACAACTGATCATTTTGAACGATTTATGGAGAAATCAGAGATTTTTTATAGAATAATTTTGCATTAGTCAACCATAAGGTGTTTAAAATTATTTTTCAATCGAAAGCTAAGCAGAATTCCAATCGTTTTTTAAAAAAGATGTTGGTCAGTAGTTTAAAAATAGAGAATGAATAGTTTTCAGATTAAGATGCAAATTTGATATTTTTTTATTTATAAATCTTTAAGATTATCAGTTTTTAATCATCTAATCAAGTTACTACCGTGGACAAAATAGTTAAAGTCTAGAAGCGCTGTTTTACTATATTGGTGTTAAAAAAGTCAAAACAGCTTTGCAGTTGTACATTTGGGGGTTTTCTACTAACTTTAATTAATACTTAGATATATTTAATTCCTGATCATTATTCGAGAATAAAAATTTTCTCAATTTATAGAGACCTCCTCCTTTGCACACATAGATGTTTTATGGATACATTAGGGCCGATACAATTCGGCCCTGTATCGATTTTTAGCTTATATTCACACCAATTAATCACAGCAACAAAGGGACGGGTATGTACGGGATTTAAATATTTGTATAAGCATGCACGTTGGTGGACCAACATGTGGGCTCTCGCTTACCACTCCTTGATGACGACCTCTCGTATTCCCTCTCCAATGTCAGCCAGCTTGTATGGCACTATCTTGCCACGGTATAATGATGTCAGGGAGATCAATCGTCTAGTGGTTCTGCTGCTTAATAACGGCCCATTGGTCACCTGGAAGTTCAAAGTAAATGGAATAAAACTAGAAACGTATATAGCCTTCTACTTTTTGCATATTTTAATAATTTTTTTATCAATATTTTTCACGTCATGAATCATTAGCGATCTTAGCTCCACTTTACGTTGAAGTTAATCATTTTTATAGTTTTTACGTATGAAGAAAAAATTAGTTTATTTTCAAAGGTTTGAAAAAATCTTGGAAAGGTTTTTGAACAATTTATTATTAAGAAATCATAATTGAATTTTTAATTGAGGATGTTTTTAATATTACAAGATAAAATTAAACTAGAAACATCAATGCCCTTGTTATTGACACATTAACGGTTTTAAGTAACATTTGGCTGATGCATAGTCAAAGTAAATAATTATCATGTGCGTAGCTACTTCTGTATGTACAAGTTAGCTGTGAATAAATTTTATTATAATATTTTGCGTGATATTTAATAGTCATTAAATTGTGGAATACCGACTCCTGTTATCTAAATTATTGGGATTCAACTGAAAGTTTGTGCAATTTTCTTTTGAAAAAATTTATATTTTTAAAATCACGACTATTTTCTGTACATAAAAAAAAAAAATTATGATACTAGATGCATGTAACGTAAGCGTCAGATACGTAAACAAATGAATACAAGTTTGTAATTACATTAAATGATGTTTTGATTAAGAGATTTAAATTAATGCAACTAAGTAAATATATAGGGACATCAACAAAGACATAGAGATAGTGATATGAGAACCTTTTTACCTAGCCAAGTAATTGTAAAAATGAGAATAAAGAAGTGCAAGACAGAGAAGGAGAAATTGAAGTATAGAGACAGAAAAAAAAGAGGGACAAAGTACGAGATAAAAAATGCAAAGCTACGAGTAGGTATAGATGTACCAATACAAAAGTGTATAAACGCAGCTACAATTTTTCATCAAGTGTTGAAAGACAAAAAGAGAATAAGAGAATTGGAATTGGTATAAATTATACACTTTTATTTTTCTTTACCCATAAACAGAATATGTTAAGGCAGAAAGAAAGAAACACAATCAAGATAATTTAAGATAGTGCAACAAGAACATACGATAATAATTTTTTTTTTTGGAATCTCAAAAAGTGTTACTTATGTGCTTGAAGCTTCGCTAGTGTACCACATAAGTATATAAAAATTTTATTGCCACTTGTTACTTTGAAGAAATGACGATACTCGCATAAGTACTCTAAGGGTGTAACGCTGGGCGAATAAAAATCAATAAGCTTTATTTCTAAATCTGGATATATTTCATACAAAGTGTATTATAATACAAATTATAGGTTTTCTCTGCTTTTTAACAAAAAACAAAGTCGTTATAGTTCAGACATCGTCCTTTACACTTTAAAAAACACCTCATTTTACAATTAGCAGGGATGGTCTGACAATACGCTGGTTTGGACTACTTAAAAGCTCCTATTCCTTCCGTGTTTTAAGTCAAGTAACATAAGGATGATAGGTAAATATGACACACAAGAATGTATTATAGTGAAAGGAAGTTTCGTGTACATGTATATATTTATACACAGGCAACACCTGCACTGCTTTGCTCGATTAATTATTTCAACGAACGCGTATTCGTTAAAGAAAGCACGCTGCCACATCCCCCGCCTCAGCGCTATTATTTTGTTCCTATTTTATGCACGCAGCTTGTAGTGTATGTACACCCATTAACCCTACCTCAGCAAGGGATAATACACCTCATCTTAAGGAAAGTGCGGAAGTGAGGGAGACGTGATGGAAGAGCACGCGAGACTCTTTTTGCGAGGATAAAGACGATGAGCGCGCGTCATGAGGGAAGCAAAATAACTCGTTATCGCTACTCTCGTTAGACAGATAGGAGCTCGATAATCATTATCATCGCCATCATAACCATCATCATCATCATAACCATCATCATCATCATTATCGTTATATTTAATTACATTATTGAATCTCAATCGCTTCTGAAGACACTTGCGGATATTTGAGTCTTTTCATAATAATCGACAATGTTTTTTTCAAAAAGTTTACCGAAAATAAATTGTCTAATGGTAGTGGAAACTAAAAGAAAATAAATAAATTTTTTTTAATAACTTTTTAGGTAAAGAAAAAAAAGGATTCGTTAAATTTATTTAAAATTATTAAACACGATTCTTGAGGATTGGTCATTGTATAATGGTACTTTTTTTTTTTTTTTTAATTAATTGATCAATTAATTAATTTAAAAACTTGCGTTTTTGAAAGTATATCATATACCTAGACAGATAAAGTAAAGATTTTTACGGATCACAAATGTAATGTCGTGTGATGTGTTTTAAACTTCATCGAGATTGAACCCAGAAGTAGAGACAGACAAGTTAGGTAAGACGAAGGTAAGACGAGTTATCAATTGAAGTGGCCTAACCTGATCTGGATTAAAAAACTGTTGTTTTAAGTTTTTAAAAAATGAATTAAAAAATTGAGCTAATTTTAAGTTGTACTATCAACTATAGCAAACATTTCTCCAGTAAAAACAATATATTTGTTGATTTAAAAGTAGGTTAACAATGTATTCCACCTATATTCCACCACGGGCAGTAGATACATACAGGTAATGCGAGTTAAATTAAAGGGTAAGTATAGTAAAAATATGAAACAGAAATTTATACGAAGGCTTTGATTAATTAAATTCTTTATATTAATGAGAACAGGAGCAAAAAAATACTAGATCGTTAAAATTATTGCGAATCGACGTAACTTGATTAAAAAACTGAATGATACTCTTGGACGCTTAATGATAGTGTGATCATGAAATTGTTGCGAATAATATGTATTTAAATTACAAAAATTATTAAATACATATCAGTGTGTAGTTATAAAAATACGGTATGCTGTATACGTTAGATTAAAAAAAAAAACTATAAAGCAAACTATGATTATTAAAAAATAAAATAAACAAAATCATTAGCATTAAAAGAATGCCGAGCTTGACTAGTGTTGCATTCAATTAGTTTCGCATGAAGAAAATCGAATAATATTATAACACCTTGATAAACATTTTTCAACATATAGACGGTAAATACGACATGCTATGAGCTGTTTAAAAATAAAATTAAGTCTTACGATCCGTTTGCACAGGTAATTGATTTGAATTTAAAATTTCTCTTCATTTCAGAAGAGATTATCAATTCACTACAAGTAAGCCAGCAAACATTTGTAAGGTCACTTCTGAAATATTAAAAATTAAGTAGCTACAAAATGCTAAGCAAATTATTTTTCATTTGAAACTTGTGCAGCTGAACAAGTAACGTTTTTCTTCTACTTTTCTGGCTGTATCGGGATTACGCGGAAACACATGGTATACATTTTTGCGCACTATGAAATTCACCGAATCAACAACGCGTTGAATATGCATTGTTGCATGCCAATCCATACCTACATGTCACGCAAACACCGTACGGCATAGAACTTTTTTCTACCCACTTTCCACGCAAACACGCACTCCAAATTTTTTCCTCGCTATCTTTTTCATATTTTCCTCGGAATTCCTTAGAATCGGCCACTCGAGCTTAGCACGTAAATGCTGCTCAGCAGCTGTTTCAATGATATAAATATTTGCACGCACTGTAGACAAAAAAAAATTTCAGAGACGTTGAGTACAATACACCTCTTCATGAATAATTTTTTTGCAGAAGGGGAATCGTCGGTCGTTCTGCAACTATGGCGTATTTTCACCTCTACGGACAAATCCATGCCACAATAGGATAAATGATCATCTTTTAGTAGGTAATGGCTGTAGATGCGTGTTTTTGTGTTTGAAATAAGTAAAAATGTGTTAATAATCATGTATACCAATCGGACGAGCGGTGATAGTCTAAATGCGAGTGCCATCGCAGAGCCGGTTGATTGGCTCTTGGGCCAAGAATATTACAGCTAACTTAAGATTATGACTTCACTTGTATAATAATGCAAACGAAAAAATGACTGATAACAATGATTGGAAAAGGTAACGGGGATGACGCAACGAAAACTTGTCAAAGAAGAATGTCTGCCAAATGAGCAGCGCACCACCGGTTCGTCGTTCCGCGGCGAACTGCCGACTTGTATGCTCCATTATCGCTCGCGTCTTGCCCAATTCTCCTCGTGTTTATTCATGTGGGAAAAAGAAGGAGATACGTTGGCGAGGCGAGTGTATGCGCGTTTAATTTCGGTTTCACGTAACGAATTGTTATGTACGTTCATCCATACATACGCAGCAACGATAAGAGAGCTGGGAGCTGTGGAATCAGAGATAATGTACGCGAGCGAGGGGGGGGGGGGGGGGGTTAGCGTGATGATAGCAGATGTGCTTTCTTCGATAGTTGCGAGGAACGCTCGTGTGAACAAATATTTTTGTACGGATAGAAGTATAAAGTAAAATAATCGACATGTATTGTATCACGTACGCTCATCTGAGTAGAAGTAAATTTTTTTTCTTTTTCTTTTTTTGTATGTGGAAGGAAAATTGGTATTGGTTGATAGTAAAATATTTGTAAGACACGTGAGAAAAATACAATATCGAAACATGTACGGATTTTTCTTCTGTTTTTCCAAAATAAAAATAATTGAATCCATACATTTTTAGAAAATTTTTTCTAGCAAATCATTATATTCCATGTGTAACAGGGCCGTGATGATTATCTTCAAGTTAATTCGAAAAATTTTACTATTACGTAGACCCAAAAAAAAAACGTATCAATTCTTACATGCTTAGAGCCGCTCAACCTAAATGTATCCTTACGATAAAAAGTTGAGCTCTTATTGTTTTTTAATTTTTTCAATGTAAAAAAAAAAACCACAAACATTATGTCATCGTAGACCTGGATGTGGACTAAAATTTTTTTTAAACTTCCAAAAGATTCGAATAAACTAACCCAAATTACATACTTAATAATAAATAAATTAAAAAAATCTATAAATAGCATACAACGTTTTAAAAATGTTCCAAAATATTTATACCTATATATTTTATCCTACTAATTACATAAAAATGAATACGGTAGTTTAACAGTGGTTTTTAGTAACAAAAATCATCAAAAATTTTGTACGGTTTAAAATTGTTTATATTTTTTTGACAATTTTTTCTTAAAACTACATTTTTTAAAGTTCTGAAAACTCAGAGAAAATTCGTTATCAAAGCTTAACGTTTGCAATGGGATTGTAAAGTTTCCCGTTTAAATAATTATAATTACTCCACGCTAGTTTTCTAAACACAAGCAATTTTTATAAATGTTTGTCATCGCATCTTACACTTAAGTATGCATTAATGCAATTTTATTTCAAAAATATTCTATAGTCAAAAACGAGAAAATAAGTAAACTTGGAGTGAAACATTCTTTACTTACACTTACAAATTTTCAAGTCATTGTAACAAACAATACATCATAATTAAACTAAGTAACCAGTAAAACGTTAGGTTTTTATGTAAAAGGATGATAAATCAATAAAGTTAATTGATAAACTCAACTTAACACAATAATAATGTAAGATGTTAATGATTGACTCAAACTCCATACGACGAGAAAATCCATGAAATTATTATGATAGTTACATTTCATCCTAGTGAAAAGTTGATATACTTTTTTCAATATCTCTTCAACGACTAGTGTATACACATTCGTACATTGTAAGCTATCGTTCAAGTGCATATACCCTAGTTTTAATGAAATTATTAACCATACTTTTTCACCTTCTTAATTGTCAAGAATGCGCGTGACTTGCAGATATTAATCATCATTCTACTTTAAAAAAGCAAATAAAGCTACCTGTTCGTGCTCTCATGTAGCTATGTGTTAGTATAAAGGCCTTACCGAACGAAAGAGAAAAGTTAGAGGTGAGAATTCTTGCAGTTTTGTATCTGCACGCGATCGCAATGAAATTAAATGTATGTATATATATTTACTAACGCGCAAGCATTGCTGCAGTCAGTCAGAGCTATTTCTTGGAAATAAGGTGTTGCAAGCTTGCAAACATTTTATTCGACTTATTAATCTTTATTATAATTGTAGTACTTATGTGACATTTTTAATGATGTTATAACTTTATGGTACTAAAATAAATTTTAGTTTATAAATGTTCGAGATATTTTTTTCCGGTCAAATGCACAGGATGGAAAAAAGTTTGTACATCTATTCTCTTTATTTTGACTGAATTTTTTTACATAAGACTATGAGGATTTATGAATCTTAAGATTATATCATCTACTCTTTTTTAAAAACTTTTGCTGATATACTCTTGAATAATAAATTTTATAAATGCACAAAGTTGGAGGAATTCTATTAAATCACTTTTTATTTTATGACTGCTATAGCTCATGCCATATATTGTATAATAACTTGCATCCATGTAACACAGTTTGCTCGTATTAATTATCCTGCAATTTTATTTTATTCATAAAAAATGATGTGATTTACTTTTTAGTTACTTAAAGTTAATAAGTATTTTTCGCATTGTTTACGTCATTATTATACTAATCTATAAATAATTAAGAAATATTCAACAATCTGATTGTTTCAGTTCGCGATGAATTAATTTTTCTGGACGAATCGAGATATCGTCAATCGCTCTTCGTTTTTTATTTGTTGCTTATTTTTCTCCAATTATGATTACTTTTGTAAAATAGAAAAAAAAAATTAAATCAACAAAAAAAAAATAAAAAGTTTCTGCAAAACTCCAGCCCACTGATTTGGAGCTGATTTCAAAGAGCCAACATACTTGAGTACCTACAATTCAATATTTTGATTTCAATGCTCATCGACCCTACGAAGTATAATACTGTACTATAAGTGCGTATACACACTTATGATGATAAAACATCTCGATTTCAAGATGTATTGGCTTTGGCTCTCAGAAGCACAATAAGGTACTATCATATTATGTATAAGAAATAAATAAAGAATATTGTATTGATTCACTCAGGTAATACAATACAAGAATCAAGTGGAAGGACACTTGGTGAGCATGGCACAAACATACAGGTACCCAACATTATTTTGAATGGGAATGTACATTTATCTTGGACAAAAAACCCGTATGATAGAGTCTACATAGATTCTGACACAAACATTTTAAAATTAACCTATTGGTGATTAACTGCAAAAATTTAGGGGCAAGTAACAGTTGGCCGGGATAAAGCTAACGAACGTAGATAGAGTTGTATATTATACGAACATGTTGAATATCTCCGCATTTATAAACAGATCACACTTATTGAACCAGAACACAATAACAGTTTCTTCTACCAGTAAAAGTATCTAAATTTCATTTATTCTTCGATTCAAGATATTGGTTGTATTATATATATAATATGTTGTATTATATTATATATGGTTGAAAGCAAATTAGAAGGGAATGAGGTACAATTGTAGAGGTGGTAACGGGGCGGTGAAGGGGTGAAAGTACGCTTTTCGCCAGAAAGTCAGACAGAAAGAGAGTAGGGAAGGGAGAAGTCGCGCATCAAATTGATTTGTACGGAAAGCGAATAAAAACATTACCAGAGTCATGACGTCGTTTGCACGAAGGGGGTGCACGTTTTTTTACATGTCTTGCTCGTTCTGCGCTTTTATAAATTGGATTAGTAACTTGATGGGGATCATTGAATGTCTCGGGGGGGGGGGGGGGGGCAACTATGGCTGCCACTCTGGAACTATCAAGCCAGTTTGCAGCTTTATTCATTTAAAAGTACATAGCCTGATGAACTTAGCCGCACGTATTTGGTGTACATATGAAGAGCTTCCTACCCTTTAATTAATACCTATTATTTTCTTGGAAAGAAATGGATTGGAATAATATGCGTCTGCAAGCTATATATGTACAAAGAAATATACGAGCGATTCGTCGTTCTTATGTTTCGTTTGAGGATTATCATTCATAGGGGGAGAGTTTCATTACTTTTGTACATACATGTTAAAAAATGCCATTTGAATCACCATTAAAATGATTTTTAATTCAGAAAGTCACTGTACAACGTTGATTATAATTTTCAACTATTGTTAGTGTATATCAGGGATTTGTATTCATAGGTATTTTCCATGCAGTATCAGATATTATTACGTAGTAGTCATGAGGCATTGTTCAGTCTCATCAAATATATGTTTATATTTTAGATTGTGTATGCAATTAAAATTACAAGGTTTCGTCTATTTTACCATCTGCTCGAACGCAAACATCAAAGTTGTAGTATCAAAGCATTAAATAAATGCAAGATAAATAATGTACATTCTGTACTTGTCGGTAATCAAGTAGTTGAGCTCAATCATTTGAAACAGTTTTTATAGTTATTCTCGAAACTAGTAATCATCAAGCGTCTGGACAATCCTTTACTCTTAGTTCCTTTGGCTCTTTCAGTGATAAGTAGCCCTTGAAAACGACTCAACGTCGAGTATCCTTGATAAACCAACTCTAAAATACACAACATAACGTATAGATAAAGATTACACTATTTACCCAGAAAAAATCTCCATGCGTGTTAATACTAAATGGTGGTAGCTAAATATAACACGTAAGTAATCCGTTCTATTTCGGTTTTCATTGTCAGTATGGAGTGCACCAGCACTCTTATTCCCTTTTTTCTTTTATTTTTATTTTTATTTCTTTGTAACAACCGTGCAACAGCTGGCATTTTCAAGGCCGTTCGCAACCTTCGAGCTAGTTTTGAATATACTTAGTTACAGTGCAATTGTTGTGCCTTTATCGGAGAGGAACGAGGTCGTGTACATAAAACAATGTTTTCCTTAATCAAAGTGTAACTTCTTTCGAATCATAGTGTGATGAATATACTTTATGGATGTGTTCATGGTTCACCCCTCAATTGCGTGCTAACGTTTTCATCAACTAGGTTTTCAAGGAGATTGGCATTACAACGTAAAACGATGTTTACTGTATCGTGTGCTTTGAAGTAAGGCGTTTAATTATTTAAAAACAAAAATTCAAATTGTCAAATACATACAAGAGAGTACACGCTTTTGATCGATGAAAAACATAAAAACTGCGTCTAGAAACTTCATTCGCGTTGCATGGATCAATATGTCATCACAATTCTTCCCCCATCCAGTGTATACACGTAAACCGTGTTAGCATTGATAACGACTTGATGCTCTTGCCTCTTATTTTTCAACTCGACGATGCCGAAGCTGCTTTTTCTGTCAACCCTCCCACTCTAAGCTTATCTCTTTGTTTTTTTGATTTTTTCTGTTTTTTCTCTCCCCAAGAGTTGAGAAAATTCAATGTACATAGTCGTTTATTTTACTGATCAGTTAACCTTCATTTGAATTTTGAAAGTTAAACTTCACGTGTAGGTGTTTGAATGTTTTAAAAAATATTTTAGTCGATCTACATTGAAATAGAAGAAGATCTATACGACTTTCAAGTCTTTATGAAAGATTTTTGACGCCTTTCAATGACTTTTGTCGTATTTTAAAAGTCATCAAATGACTTTTCATAGCGTTGTTTTCCATGCACCCCTTCTTTTATCCTTTTTTATTTCGACTAAAAAGAAAATTTTCAGATAATTCAAGATGTTGAAGTGAGTGTTTTAAACATACTTTCACTTGGTACGTAAAGGTCACCAAAACTCATTTCAAGTTGTCCAAAAACTATGAAGCCATCAAAAGCCATGGAAATACTCTTGAAGTAATCAAAAATGACTCTTGAAGACTTTAAAGGTCTTTTGGATTTGCATAAGTAGTTTAAAAGTTTTAAAATTATTTAATGAGTTCTTAAATGTGACCAAAGTCTTTCTGTTAATTTTTGTTGTGTTGTCTGAGCTAAAAACTTTAAAAACCTTTTGAACGACCGTAAGGTAGCAGCTATACTAAAAAATTAATTCACGGAAAAGAGAAAACTGAAAGTAAAGTAAGGTGCAGAAGAAACTAGGAAAACTAAGTAAAGGCGAGGTAAAGAGTCGTCCTTACGAGCAATGTTATACTTCATTGGCTATTTTGCACAAAATGTAAAAATTATATTACAAAGTTTAACACCGTTGAGGATGACAAAGACGAGGCATCGCCTCAGTCAAAGTATGAGAAAGGGTAAGCAAAGCACGTTTTTTCCAGCCATCTCTTGTCTCCCCTGCTCTCGTTGACACGCAAATCCCCCACGTATATACATACACAGGCTTTTTTTTCCCTCCCTTTCTTACTTAGCCATTCTAGCGTGCACTCGTCGTCCAACAGTTGAGAGCTTGCCGCCAGTACCGCGCCGGATGTCGAGATAATCCCATTTTGCATGGTAGTACCTCTATACTTTTCCATTTTATTAGTTATTTCATTTTTTTCTACTTAATTCAAGTACCCATGGCATTTCTACCGTTTTATGGAAAAAAAGTGAGACGCTAAGGTAAACGTCCAGATAGCTTTTATTTTAACAACGATATGCTAACTGTTGTCGAAACGTGGCTACAACTGATAATATTCTTATTGTAAGAAAAATAGTCACAGTAAGGAAGTACACCCAGCTCTATAGAGTAGCTTGGTTTCATAAGTCACTAGGTCTCAGTTTTAGTTTCAGTTATTGTGTCTGTTTCAATCGAAAATCTGTGGGTACCCAGAAAGCGGCTACCAGCGTCAATATTAAGTCGCAACTTTTAAACACTTTGCCTAAATCAACGGACCATCCATCACACCACCTCTTATTTGTACTCAAAGAAGAAATAGCACTTGAGGAGTAAGTGCAAACACGCATCCTTTTCTCGTTGCCTTCTACCTTCCATTTCGATAGGTACACGCGTGCCACAAAACGGAAACGTTGCGTAATGGTAGTCCGGATGTTGATATAGTCAGGCAAGCGCTCAAACACATTTTCTGTAAGTTAGTTGTCCATCATGCTGACTAGCAATAATACTTTCTTGCACCATGACTATCCTATCTCGTTTTTATCGTTCCGACAACTATCATTCGTACCATCTTCAGATTACAGTTGCGTCTTTACGTTAACAACAGTCATCTATTTCCATGAAAAAAATTTTTTTATTTTGGAAGCTGTCTAATGAAATTTCATGGAAAAATACCATGTACAGTTAAGCGGGACATTCAATTTTGAAGGCCTACTTACCACTTTTTTTGCACAACTACTATGTTTCTCTGAGAGAAAAAAAGGTGCTAGTAGTCGTTAACTATCTATAAATGTACGAATTTTTTTGGAGGTTTTAGCTTCTCATACGTTTACGATTAACGTGCGAATAAGGTAATAATACACGTATGACGTTTTTTTAATGAACTTTAGTATAAGATAGTAGTCTCTCTTGATATTCTCTTTTTTTTTTGCAAAGTCAAAGAGGTACGTCTACCTCTCTTCCCTAACTTTACTCAATAGTTTCCAAGCTCGTCCCTCCTTCTTTTACCCTTTTGTTACCCTTTCGAAGTGATGACTGGTGGAATTACAGTATGTATTTCATACTGTAGTTTAATAAAAATTTCCATTACGGCTTAACTATTTATTAGTGAGATGTTTCTTTAAAAAAAAAAAAAAAAATCCACTTTAACTTCGAAGGTTGGAGTATAGAACAATTAGGAGTACTTTTTATATGCCAAAAGTGCCGATTTGAATCAGTGGTGTATGAAATGAAGAAATCCCATTTCAAAACTCGATGAAACAAATTGTGGAAAAAGTAATTGCGAGGTGATAAAGTTTTTGTGAAATAAAACGAAAAAAGAAAAAAATTTCAATTTAAAGTTGGGATTTTTCTGCGTTGTCCTACGCTAATGTCAACACTGACACGAGAGTCAGCACTAGTTTGCGGCGATGTTTGTTCAGCCTATTAAAAGCTCGTCGTCGATTATGTCTGCTGACCACAAGTTTTCCACGTACAATACACCGTGTGGCTGTCGACGCTGTCGCAGTCGTTCGGAGACACAGGCATGCGCCGACAACGTAAGAGGGAGACAAGAGGTCAGCAGTACAGGTGATGTACATAGGAGAAAAGAGGAATCAATTCATCAAGCCACCGGGTAGAGCGCCGTTTTACCTGCCAGAGCTATGTGTATGTATACCTAGCAGGGCCAGTGGCGCTTTTGCGTAGGTTTTGAGAGTCAGCTACGTCAGTCACGTTCCAAATCCTTCTCTCCCAACACCCCCAGCTCCCTCTCCACGCCATCCCCATCTGGCTTTCCATCGATCCTTGCTTACCGTTTGTATACCTGTACATGTGAACGGAGCTGCACAAAATTTCCGTGTCCTTACTCCCACCCTTTTCCTCACCCCCCCGCTCTCCGTACCACATACGTCAAGGAGGGGTGAGAAACTCGGCCTCCCACCAGAACCTACTAGTTAGCTCTGGCGTTTTATACATACATACAACGAAACGACCAGAAAAAAAAGAGGAGGAGAGTCTACATATATTTCCTGCCCCTTCTCCTTTTTTCCGACTCCTTCTTCAACTCCACTGCTCTCTTTTTTACCTTCCATTCAGTACTTTCCCTCGCGGTGTACAGTGATATCAGTGGCGCGATCGCGTCACATACACCTATAGCGCCTCATGCGCGTCCTGTACTCCTTCATTCATCCTGGCCGAGAGTCCCTCCCTCCTTTGCCCCACTACCGATCCCTGCTTCTATTTTCGCTCTTATGTATACGCTTGGATATGTATACATGTACCTGTACAAAACCATGTGAGCATCGCACTAACACAAGGACTACAAGATCCAGGCTGCTTTTTAACATGTGTACGAATACACGTATGAAATTCTAGCTTTCTGGAGTTTCTTCAGCCGTATGATACCTCACCGAGCAATTTATTTACACTGGTCGCATTTTTCTTTGCACACCAATCTTGCTTTTTCTTTGGCGAAAAAAAAAATTTTATTAATCCTGCAATAAGGATGGACGAACCTTTGCTATAATTTCACACCTCAGCAGGATGCCGGCCGGCTTACTTTCGTGCGTCACTGGACGGCTAGATTTTTTTTTTTTTTTTTTTCTTTAACATTGTATGTACTGCTGATGCTTTATAACACTACTCTGTGTCCGCTCCATTTTTTCCGCCCACCTGTGGATGGATATAAACTCACACTGGTAATCTCACTGTTGTAAGAGCGGAAATTGAAGGTTCTCGGTTAACGTTAAAAGGGTTTGGCACTCGTTTATGATATATTACCACCGGCGACGACGTCTCTATTTTCGCATCGATTGAGGGCGCTTACACGCGTATTCTTGAAAAAGCGTAATTTATTGTCACGAACTCAAGAGCTCTTTCCCGAGAAACGATGCGATAATGTCCATCTGCTTGAATATTGGTTCACCAGCCAGTGTATTCACTCATGACAAAGTGAACTTGACGTTTTACAGAAAGCTAGTTTTATGATTGTAGGTAGTAACTATTATACCTAGAGAAGGATGAATGAGTCGATGTTATCATCTCGCTTTTGAGTGATTGGAATTGTTTATACTTGGTGTTTGTTTAAAACTTTTTTCCACGCATTAACTCGCTGTACGTATTACTGCTTACATGTGCACGAAATGATTAACGAAGCGAGAAGTCAGATGTAGATAGAAAAATAGTCACAAGAAGTGTGAATAATTCATCACAGAGTAATAATACAAGCCACAATGGGCATAACGATTTATTTTACATTTTATTTGTAAAAATTATCGTATAGCATCATCCTTAAGCATTTTATTGTTTATAATTTTTTGTTACACAATATACATGGTGTGGTTATACCCATATTGCTGACGAAACCTTTATAATAAAGATTATTTTAGAGTGGCGTCAAATAAAAAAGAAACCAGGATCAAGTTTCTGTTATTGCTATACTTTAATTATTTATCATCAACAATGTAATAATCTTTTTGTTTAAGACAAATTACAATTTTGAAGTCTGGCAATTTGGAGCTTGGGAAAAAAAATATTTTTGTAATGGAATCAAGTCCTAAAGTGAAATGCAAAGCGCACCGAAATTGTAGACTAAGATCATACATTGCGCTATTTTACACGTTATTATTAAAATTATCATAATGAAAATAACGTGAAATTGTAGTGTGCAATTATACATTTTTAATAAAATTAAACATAAGTAAGTATCAGATAAATGCGTAGGTCGATAGAGTAAAGGCACGTTATACCCGGCTGGTACATCTCGAACAAGTAGTAATATCAATAACTGGTCAGACATCCACGACTCTATACGTATAATCAACGTACATACTTGTATTGCTCGTGGCTATAAAAAAAAACATGCCTATTATTGTATACGTTTTACCATCTCGACAGAAGCGTAAAGCGTACTTGGTAATCATGTTATCATTATTATCACCTCTACTATTATTATCATCATCAGAGCACACTACGAAAAGCAATATTTTTTGTTACTTCGGCACTTAAACATATGAGTAAGAATTTTATTTTATTGCAGTGATTGTAAGTGGTGCTAGTTTACCAAGTCATGCATTATCCAAGTTTTATATTTAATAAATATCTGTAATATCAGACATTTTTGGGGTAAATTTTCCGGAATCCTGATGAATGCCGTTGTGGGCGATGGTAAACGTCATAATTGTAAAGAGTTGATTAAAACTTGAAATCCGCCTCTTGCATATTTTCAAGTCAATAAATCGAAGGTTGAAGGAAGTTGGAAGGATCACGTGGCTATAAATGATAGTAGTTCCCGATGTATCGTGCGGTTTGCGTTACATGCATGCAGTGCAACAACGATCCACTTGCACTGCGTTGCATCACGTTTGGTAACTCTTTCGACATTGCTATTTTCTCGAGTCCCCTTTCGTTCTCGTTATTACTATTAAAAACGTACCATCGTTATTACATATGCTTGTAGTAAATCACTTGATTATATGCTCGCGTTGATGTACAGTTTGACGCGTTATGATAATCGCTGGAAAATCACGCTTTTGAGCTTGATATAAATAAGTACAACGCAAGGTCGCGAGTTTTGCGAACGAATATGATGAACATTTCGTCGTTTATTCTTCTGACAAAGACGCTTTTGTCGAACACGAGTACATACGAAGATACGGGTGGATCAAATGACGAGTATTTCACTATTATGAATACAAAAATCTATGTACCTGTTTGAATGGCTAATAAATGAATTCTCAAAGGTTCATCCGTTACAATAAAAATCTCATAGTCCACAGATTATTTTGTTTATTTGTTTTCGTCAAGTTGATTAGCTGTTCACTACAAGAGACGATGGTTACGTAAAACACGTCAATCTGCAGGTGTCAACTATGATTGAACGAAAGTAATTTTTATTCTAGCCAAACTAGTTACGAGTATCGCCGACTGAAAGTGCAACAGGTAAATTTTGTTGGATGAAAACGTAACGTGAAGTTTTTTGGATCCGGAAAAACAATGTTATCACAACGGATGCGAGTAAAAATTATATAGCCTCTAGCAACAGGTGTGAGATTCTACGCAGTTTTATCGAGTGCGTTAGCTGCTCGGGTGAACCCTTTTTTCACCCGTTGAGTTAATAAGCGAGTCGTTTGAACGTCGTTACTGTACCACATTGCTCTCGCAAAGAATCCATACAATCTGGTGATGCGGAGTCTTTTTATTGCCCTCAACGAGGTCGAGCTCGTGCTGCGTGGCTCAACAGCCTACGGCGCTGGGGATGAAAACGGAAGTTATATTGTACGACGTTTTCTAGGAAAGCCATTTTCTGCATGAGTTTCTAGCTTTGAAAAATCTTACTTCATTGTAAAATGTCAAGCGTGCAAAGTTGCAAGGTTGTTCGACGCTGATCACAAAGGTCGAACATAAATATTTTAAATAAGTTGGCTGTAAAAAAATGGAAAAAAATTAGCTGGATTCATTCGTCTCCGTTTTTAAGATTAACATTTCGAGACGAACATTGTGTATTTTTATGTTTGCTCTCACATTTACTCTGCTTACGACGTGAGAAAACAAAGGAGAAAAATAACAAAACTAACATGGTCTTTGGTCATCAGTTCCACCGACCAAAGAAAAAAAGATTCATTTGGACTTGTTGGGTTTAAATTTTATAATTACTTTTTCTCATAACGTACTTAGATCAAAAAATAGTAAGGTATTCTTGTAAGAAACCGGTTGACAACGAAGTTCCACTTGCTTGACTCATCCGAAGTAAAAAAACAGCGTCAGCCACCGATTTCTGGAAAAACTCGGCATTTCGCATTATAGAATAAGCAGTGAGCGCGTTGAAGGTTAAATTATATCGGAGCAAGCTGTAGCGGCACAATGGATGATGAACGAGGTAGGAATCGAATGCACAGTGCAGGCGAACGTATATAAAACAGACAAGAAAAAAAGGGGGGGGGGAAGAAAAGGGAAGCTCGAGGAAAACGGTGATTAAGGACAGCGCGAGGTAGTCGCACGCATTGTCGGAGGAGAGGCCGATTAATCAAGCGCGCGACGATAACGCGAGCGCTATAATTGCAGTGCCACTTTCCCTCCCCACTCGTTCAGTTAGGCTCGAGTAGAGGACAAAAGAATAAGGCGCGGCGAGAAAAAAATTGAAATAAACAATCGCGGTGGGAGATGACTGGTTGTGGGAAAAAAAGGAATTCAAAGGAAGAAGGGGGGAGAAAATATGGAGCTCGCGTGCCCGGCGCTTGCGTCGAGGGGTGAAGGAGAGGTCGGGGAGAAGGAGCGAGGGATGGTGGAAACGTCTGTCTGCGCGTGTACCTATACCTTCGTACGCGTGTGCCTGCACACCCCCGGCGAGCGACTATAGCCGCGTGGCTGAGCTTTCGGAGGCGTGGGATCGCTGTACTCGCCTGAAGGACGCTCTGAACCTCTTGTACTTAACTTGTGTGCGCCCTTTGAGTATCCGCAACTCCAGCCACTGTCGTCGTTACGTGGTTTTCGTATTGACCAAAATAACTTGGATTTGGATGAAACTTTGAGACGTGAATCCTTACTAGTATCCTTGTACAGAATGCGCGTGAGCCCACAAGACAAGCCCGAGGTGAGAAAAAGGCACGTGGAAAACTAAATGTGCAGACCACCCTCCGTATCACCCTCTCTAATAATTTGATATTAATAAGTCAGCGGGTCTCACCAATAGCCATCGATTTATGTAAACACTTGAATTTTTTCACCTACTGTTAATTTATATGTTTTAAATAATCAATTTATTTACGATTGCAGATAAATAAAATGCCTACTGAATATTTTGTATCTTTGAAAATCTTATACTATTTGTATTGCCATACGGACTACTTGGCGTAAATAAATGCTTTCAAAAAAAAATCTCTCATATTCAGTTGAAAGATTAATTTATTGACAACTATTTTTAATCGATACTAAGGAAAACTAGGTTCTGTATAATCAGGAAATCGAATCACGTAAAAGAAATATTTACAATTGATTACAAAGCAATTTGATTGCTTTGAGAAAATTCATATCAGATGAACGCAATATAAATATTGTAAACACAAGATAGTGGATTCGCACCGTGTCATGAGAGTCTCGAGACATCACAAATAGATGATCAAATGGAAAAAAAATAAATTTCCTTGATAATCTTGCCACGAAACCCCTTGTTCTTTTAGCTTCCTAATGTCTAATGTACACAGTACACAAGTAGGACACATTTTAACAAATTGAATAAATTATACAACATACATCTTATGGTATCAAAAATACCAGGGATACCTGGTGAACTATGTGAAGAAGTACTGTACAAAATTTTAAAACGATTGGTCAAGTACATTTGGAGTCATAACGTACACGGGCACGAAAAAATGCAAAATAATCTAAATTTGTCCACAATCACACATAGTCAACGAGTCATCGGTCCATAGAGCAAAGAGCTTTCATCAAGACGTCCAAGAGTCCATCGATAATTTTAATAAACTCAATTCAACTCAAGTCTTTCCCACGTTTTATAACAAAACATATTTCATACACACTGTACTGCAATAATCTTCAATGTGTAAAGAAAATTTTGTTCATGAAAATAATGCGTTGAAAAAAAGTACAAGAGGCCATAACTTTGTAAGAAAAAAGAAGGCGAATGTAGCTACTTTTAATACTTCGACGCGAGGAAAAATCTAGAAAATTTGCATTCGAGCCCACTTGCCCAACCAAAGAATTTCTCCAGCTTAGTATGAAGGTTGTTTTTCAATTCTCGGAGCATCGTGTAAGGTACACACGAAAGAGGATGCTCGTAATATCCATTCGAATGTGGTCAATATTAGTTTTGTTTAGTAGGTAATCATGTTCGGGTAAACACGATTCACCCTTGAAGTGTACGCACAACCGAAAAACCCCCCATACATCAGGAGGAGTGGTACGTTTTATTGCACTTTGATAATAATATATAAAAAATAAAAAAATAAAAAACCCGACAGTCGCAAATTTTTCGAACAAACCTAATGAAGTTGGAAAAAAAAAAGAAAAAAAAAAGAAAATCACCCCCGTACTGCAGTGAAAATCGGCGCAGCGGACATGCAGGTGCCGCGAGCACCCACACGCCGTCTCGAGCCATATAGACGTCGTCAAAGCGGCTCGTCGTTACAAGCCAACGGAATTTTTAACGGCCCTGCGTCGTTGTACATGTTCAAGAGAAGAAAGAATAGAGGAGAGGAAGAACAAGCCCGAGAGAAAAGTGCTCCTATATGTACAGTCGCGCCAGCTCGCTGCTTGTGCCACACCCCCTCCCCTTCGCTCTCTCTCACCACCCGGAGGGAGAAGAGCGAATATACATATATATATATAGATTNGTGTCCGTGAAAACACACTCGAAGCTTACATTATATACTCCAAAGCACCACAAGCAATTTTTTGTGAGCACATTGTTATCGTTGATTGCTGTACCCTATTATTTGCACACGATATGCACATTATACATATATATATATATATATATATATGTATATGTATAGGTGGGTGTAGAGAGAGGGATGCCGAGGCCACGAACACGACGTCAGCAGTAGTGACGACGTGCGCTTGCACATGATGTTACGCGCCACCGGTCCCGGCCACCCTCATCCTGCCTCGTATCGGGCTGAACTCCCACCTCCCCAGAGCATGCACAGCGGCCACGTGTATGTATATATTCGCGTACCTGCACCACCAGCAGATTATTCGGCCTCTCTTTTGTCTCTGTATCTTGTTCGTGACCACCTACCCACCGGTGGCTCGTAGGTGTACCTATATTATATACGGGGCTGCATTCCAGCTAGCTTTTGCGCACAGTGGCGACAGTATACCACCATGTACATGGACAACCCTCGCGAAGACCGGCACAACTCGGGATCACCATAGGGTCGCTTCGAACGGGACACGTTGAGTCGTGCGAGTCTTCGCAACGAGCATTGGATACACGTATAACCCACCTGTCCACAGTAGCAGCTACAACAGCTCGTGACGACCTCACCACCCTCCCCCCTCCACTGTAACTATACCCTCGCGTGTTATCCCCTCCCTTGCCGCGGCTACCCCTGTGTCGTTGCGGCGACGGCGTCGGCGGTGTTTCCTTTGCCGCCGCTGCTGCTCCGACTGTATAGTAGCCGTGGTCTAGTGGCACAACGCGCGGCAGCCGTCGCCGACGTAAGACGTCGTCGTTCGCTCGCTCGCTCTTTTAAACGTATACCTATCCGCCTACGCACACATACATACATAAATAAATACATACGTACACCGATAAAGATAAAACACATGCGCGCGGGGGACAAGTGAGATCATATAGTGCGCGACCCATTGGGGAGGATCGAGAACGCTCGCGCGTGCCGGCACCTGCCGTTTCTCCTTGTCCTCTGCCACACGCACCGATCTATCGGTCTTTTTTTTTTTTTTTTTTTTTTTTTTTTTTTTCCCACCCGTGCGGTATTTATAACCACCGACAGTACCGTACTTTTTTTGTCGTCACCAAGCTCTCGTTCCCCGTTCTTCGGGAGGGGTGTGCATCCATACACGGACCAGTCAGTGTGGCCCGCAAGTACGTATACTGCCGATAATCGCGCCGAGTGCGCGCAGTGTATGAAGGATAGTGTCGTTCGGGGTCCCAAGCCCCTTCGGAGATGGTCGGGTTGGACTGAGCCGTACACCGCGAGTTAGAGGTGAAGGGAGGAGGAGGGATCTCAAGGCTACGCGTGTTTTTCGGCACCAGCAGTGTCAAATAGAGTGCATCGGGGAGTCAACTGACCGCTCGTTTGGCCGATCGAGGAGGAGAGTGGCTCAGCTTTGAAGGAAATAAAAGGAAAAATAAAGGAAAAAAAAAAAAAAAAAAAAAAAGAAAGAAACAACACCCAGCCCCATCATAAACTCTTAATCAGGGGACGACGATGAAGCCCGCTGCTGCTGGCGGCCCTGCACTGAAGCTGAAAACAATAAAGAGAAGCAGACCAGGGGACGACCAGCAGCGGTCACGGGAGCGGGCACCGCTGCGGCACTTTCGCCGAGGTAGCGGTCGTACCCCCGAGGTCCCGGGGCAGCTACCACCCCCCTTCGGAAGGGAACTCTGGGCCGGCAGTTGTCGCGTCAGCAGAGGCTCCTCCGCACCTCACAAGCAAGTATTTCGCCCGATGACTCCCTTCCTCCCTCGCTCCCTTCCTCCCTTACTCTTTCCAATCTCCTCGACTAACGTTTGCATACAGCCCCTCGGTTGCACGTAATACGTCATTTGCTTTTTTTTTTTTTTTTCCTTCCTTTCTGGACCAGATACTTTTTTTTTCCTTGTTTAGTTGGCAAACATCGTCTTTTTTCCCTCCTCGGCACACCACCCCACCAGAAATCTCCAATCAGTCTATGATGCTCTCTTTGCACCTGTACGCGTCCATACGGTGTGAAATGGCATCCGCATCCGAAAGGTCCTCGAAGTGTTTCGCGAAACCCGACACCTCCTGCTTGAAGCTGCCGATGGAAGCTGATGGCTCGCGGTGATACATCGGACAGCCCAACGACCGCTACACCCATCCGTGCCATCAGGAGTATAATAGCGTGCGGTGACAAAGGCGATGACGATGCGAATTCGACACCCCAGTTTCCCTCCTGACCCTCCGCATCCCTTACTCTCTCGCCTCGCTCGCTCACATTCAGCTTGGATACCTGTTGATAGCCCGTGTGCCGCTACTACCTGCCTCTGTGTGTATATACAATATACATTTATCGAAAATCCCAAAGTACTTTCGTGTCGGCTGTATGAATACGATAAGGGGTTAATAATCCCAGCCACCCTGTCTGTTCCTATTCCAAAAATTTCTAATACTGCGGTTCATGTATATTAAACAGATGTACGATTAACTTACATTCATCACTCAAGCACTCGCAAACCCCTCCAGATTATGATCCATTGCAGTAACCCTGTTGCACGCATGGGGTATTGTTACGTATGTTACATGACACGTGTGTGGGTTTAAACGAGCCCCTGCACGATAAATATGTATATGAGCCCTACCACTTGCAGAGCAGGAGAGTATAGGCATCGGTATCGGATCGATCGGTCGGTCGGTTGGTCGCCATTTGGCCCTACTTCCCTGTTCGGCCGTTAGCACATCCCACATTTGCACCCGCTCGTCGTACCGTGCTCGTAATAAGCATACAATGTGGTTGACCAAAAGTAACATTTGAGGCTGCACCTCCGTAAAATAACTTTTGGGGAAAAAATTAATTGTAATTCATTACTGAATTTTACGACGGAAGTGACGATGGGGCTCAGCCCCACTCTTCGGAAGATGTATTAAATATTAGCACTCGTGAAGCGGAACACTTGCCCTTAACTTGCGCACACGTTGGCTTTTCTTCGGTTCAGGATGCGCGTAAATCCCCTCATCTGCCATTAGCTTGCTCATCCGTCTTCTTGGTCACGATACCCCCCCCCTCCCCTGCATATTTATGGGCTCACTGGGTGCTCATTGTCGCCGAACAATAGAAGCAATCACATCCAATACCCATCATTTCCTATCCACTACCGTCACCTTGATGTGTATCACTAGCTAGGAGGGTGTACAGACGCGTTCATCGACAGCTATCCTCTATTGTTTTCGCCCACGCACCCTCCCCCCCCCTCCCACCTCCCTCAAACCATTTATCTCAAGCTGCCGTGGCCGCGCATTTCGATACGAATATCAATATTTCGAAGCACGCCACTGTTGCGTGTCAGCTTGTTTGTTTTCGCGGCACGTGCAAACTGTGAAAATGGGATTCGTACCCCGTTATCTTGTTTTTTTCCCCTCTGTTTTTTGGCTCGGGAGTTTGGTGTGAGTGGGTGTCGCCTATTCTTTTTTTTTTTCTTTTTCTACTCGGATCTAGATCAATTTTGGTCTCATCACTGTACGTTCAAGAGTGTTGAGATAACGAGTTCCAAGATATTCATTGGATTTTTACTTTTTCTTTTATTATAAAATCCAAGACGACAGTGTCGATTTGACACGCTTCAAAGTATAATTTTATCGTTTGGTTTGGCAGAGTTACTTCAATGATTGACAACAAGTTGATTGAGTTGTTAATCAAACTCTTCTTTTAAATGTACAAGTAGAGGATGTATTATTGAAAAACACCCTTGTGTTTACAGTGATGTCTGACCTATTTCTGTTTGTAGTGAGACAAAAACTCTCGTCTGCCACATTTGGCCTGGACTTGTAGTAGGAGTGGCTATCGAGATGATTTTGATGCGTTTCCAAGAGTACTAAAAATGTGATAAATCTTGCAATGAATGTTCATTTACGTGAAAATCAAACAACTTTTATGACAAAATAAACAAATGATTATACAGAGTGTGAGCATTAATTATCAACGTATACGCATGAAAATGTTGTGAATTGCGTACTAAAAATAAAATAAACGAAAAAAACAATAGGGATCTAAATTATATGATTGTTATCAAGATAAACAATAACTGAGCCCACAACTATTATGTAAGAAAATCTCAAGAAAGTAAATGAATATACTCATTTTTCAACTAATCTTTGCTTATTTTGAGTTTGAAAAATTTTGCTATAACCAAATCACAAAAAATGTATGCTGAAAAAAACAATTTAATAAACATTTAACTAAATTTGAACATAAAAGAGTTATCCATACAAGATTAATCATGTTAGTTGTACTCCAAGTAAAGTTTATCTAACTCAGCCATTATTTTGTCTCACGTCTGGGGTTGGAATTTTTTTTTCTACGGTACTCGTTTTTGTTTGACACCACTAACCACCTTAAGAGCTTACCACTCGAGCTATTCGAGTCATGAATCATATTTATGTATTGTACATCGATATGGGTATGTTTTTATATTTTAATCCCTAATACGTGTGTACATAAATATGTACTATTTTTATAAGCACATGCACGGTAAAAACGCACATCTCTGTCTAGCGTGGAATCAGTCGTCTATTTTCTCAGAGCTACAGAAAATTGTGAATTTGTAATTTAAAAAACCTGCAGGTTTGAAAAAAAACCTTAACATCTTGACGTGTGTACAAAATAACATTTTTTAAAGACACTTCGTCATGTGGTAGCGTAAAACGCGCGGACAAACTAATAAGAAAAAGTCAGTAAATGAGTTTAAATATTATCTTACACATTTGTTTTATTTGTCAGAGCTTGTGTATAAAGTTGGTCCAAAAAAAAATCAGACCGAGAAACTTGTTTGAAAAAAAGAAAAATTAGTTCAAACAAATTTAAATTACATTTCTGGTCGGCAAGTTGTTTTTTCACGGCCGAAGACTGGTTCTACCGCCGACTATTCAACTTTTCCACTTGTATATTATTTTCGTGTCCGTGAAAACACACTCGAAGCTTACATTATATACTCCAAAGCACCACAAGCAATTTTTTGTGAGCACATTGTTATCGTTGATTGCTGTACCCTATTATTTGCACACGATATGCACATTATACATATATATATATATATATATATATATATATATAAGATTCATCGCTTGTACAAGGTTTGAACATGTACATAATCTCGGATAAGTTGAGATCAAGGCAAGTGTGTTTCTTCTGAGTTGACAAAGCAAATGAAACTCACACACGCCAGAGTAAATAGATGGAAGCTAGTTTACTTTGATGGATGCATACAAAAAAATGAGATGCAAAGACATGTGAAAAAAGGTGTAAGAAATATGTAACTGATAATATAAAAGTAGACGCAAAAGTCACAGAGTTTATATACAGTTTTACAAGGATTTACCGAAAAAATAAAAAAAAGAGACAGACAAAGAAACAACAATAAAAATCATAAATAAGAGAGCACATAAAGTGTGTTGACAAAAGATGTCGAGCAAAGTTAGGAAACAAGAAAATAATACCGCAAGTTACGCGTTGTATCAATTACCACGCCAAGTCACGACAAAAGCTCTCAGACGTAATTTATAGTTGTGTATACGACTTGTATGCGCGAGAGTAAGTATATCTCGCAGAAGCTAAGAGGGAATTAAGTGGAGCGAAAGGTCTGAGAGAAAATAAATCTGATGGTCGTAGCGCCGTCGAGCGCTCGATAACGTTTTCACACGCCCAATTTAAGCTCGCTCGCATTGTTTTCTCCCACCCTGGCCCTGATACGATTATTCTGTGATGTTATTTTTTTTCATTCTTTTTTCACCCATTAACGCACAAAAACGTTTACCCGTTCGCTCTGTTGTTTATTCTCACCATTTCCCGTACCCCCTCGTCACTGAAAAAAAAAAAAAAAAAAAAAGAGTTGCATTAAAAAAGCACTAATTGTGGAAATTGTATTACTATTAAGAAAAAGCCAGCAAACGATTGTAAATTTTTGGTGGTTTTGCACATCCGATGGAACAATAAAGTTAACCAACTGAATGTTTATCGCACACTTCTTTTCCATTGCACCGTTATTACCGAGCACCTTGAAAAGCACCTCAACAACAGCACCGTCTGCACCGATATATTGTACATACACGCACTGTACGGGCATCCATTGCCAACACCTACTTGAGTATTGTCCGCACTTTTGACTGTATCAACTGCACCAACTGTACCTGCTACTTGTACCACTACTGCTGTCTACGCTGTATTATTGCTTCGATGACGAGCCGATGTGTACCCGAGCGACTTTAAATTGAGCAGTAAGTTCGCAAAACGTGTAAAAATAACAAAATTATGCAATATTCATACCTAAATCGAGTGTAAATATTATACGTAGGATAAAGTTGAGACACAAAGTTGAGGTTGGCAATAAATTAATTGCACAAGACCGTGAAAAGTTAAAAGAGAACTAAAACAAAAACAAAGCAGTTAAGGATAGAAGGGTTGAGATATTGGAAAAAAAAAAAAAATATTATTGATAGAAAAATAATGAATAATGAATACCCGAGCCACGTATTAACGATTGAACATTGATAAGTAAAATATTTCTAACCCGGCCTGATTTCAGAGTAGCAAAAGGAGCAGCCGTAATAACCAGGCCGGCGAGCCTCGCTCGGGACGCAGCCTAAAGAAGACGAGTGGTGAGGAGCCATCGAGAATTTTGCATCGGCACGAGCTCATACACAAGACCGCGCGTCGTAGTCGTTGTTCTTGTATTGTTATTGTTTGATTGAGAATTTAAGTAACATGGTAGAAAAGAAGCGGGGCTCCGAGTCCTCGCCGAGAATGTTCGAGTGGATGATCAGCAAGCACTTGGGAGGTACTTGTGTCATGCGAATCCACAACTGAACAGCCACTACCCACAGTTTCCACAGCGATAATAATAAAAGAACAAGTGCCATTAGCAGCAAGTACACGTAAAAAGACAAGCTTGCAGTTTCAACTCGTTATCTCGTGCTCTCTTGCCCTTGCTCGTTGCATCTTGCTCTCGTCCTCTTCTCGTTCCCAAAGTGAGCAATCGAGAGCAAATCAAGGCAAGGTAGGAGCAAACGCCCCAACAACAGGAGCAATCAAAAGCCAATCGGTAGCTATCGAGCACATCAACTGGCAAGCGGCACGACAAAGCGGCCGGGGAGCCGGAGGCGAGGAGAGCCCAGTTCGCCGACAGAGCAAATGACGAACCCGGTGCTCAGCCGAGCGCTGGCGCTGCTGCCGGCGCTGCTGCTCGCTCTACTGCTCAGCGGGTACGCTGCCGCGCCCAGCCAGGCCCTGAGCCTTACCCAGCAGCAGCAGCAGCAGCCGTACCATCAGTACTTCAAGCAACCACTGCAGTCACTGCACCAACAAAAGCGTCAGCTAACGGTGGATGAGGACCTCCCGGCATTCACGGACCATGCCGCCTACGGCCTCGAAGAGCCGAGCAGCGCAGCGGCTGCCCGACACGCTGGTGGCATCATCAATGGCTGGCTCACCTACAACAAGCGTGCCTTGCCCCACGGCCTCAGCGAGGAGCGGCTGGTGCTCCTCGACAACGTGCTCTCGGCCATGCTGCGCAACGTCTACAAGGACCACCTGCCCGAGCAGCAATTGACACAGCTACCCCGGTCGGCTGTGAACAAGCGCAAGCGTAAGAGCCAGGAGGAGCGGATAGCGTTGGCGCGGCGCTCGGCTTACGGGGATCTGCCGGTTCGGGGACTGGACGAGAGGGAGAAAGAAGGGGAGGAGGAGGAGGAGGACACTCCAAGGCTGCAATACGCGGAGACGTCGCTCAGGCTCGGTAGGCGTAGCAGGGAGCAGTTGCTGGCGCAGCAAAAGAAGGCCCCTCCCAAGCGCAATCACCAACAGAAGACGTCCAAGCAGGAGACCGAGATTCGGCAGTCCCAGCAGAGTCCCGCGAACGCCGTGGCTGCGGCCTCGGCTGGTATGGCCTCCCAGTTTCTTCTGCGCTCCGCGCGAGGCAACAGAATCTACGACGTACCTCAGATCGGTAAGTCACCGTTTACTATACTCTTCTTCGTTTACCATGAAAATTGAACACTCGTATGAACTTTGCCTGATAGTTTAACGTATGGCTTTTGGCTAATCCAATTTACGCTTAAAAACAAAGATTATAGTTATGATTTTCATGTCGCAATGTTAATCAAAGATTTATTGTTTTCAACCCCCTATGCGAATGGGAAATTATTTTAGCCTTGAGCTACGTTTGCTATACATCTCCCTTATTTGGGCTACCAAAATCATTACAAGTAAGCATCCGGTTTTTGGTGTAAAACATCCGATCATATTCGGTAACTCGAGCGATCCTTGAATGAAAAGTGCCCGATTTACTTCTGAAAATGTTAAATTTTTATACAAGAGGGATCGTCATAATGTCTCTACTGTTTTTTTCCCTTTCAAGCCTCGAAAAATTGAGGGAAAGGTGCAGCTTGGTCCCTACAAGAAATAAGTAGTCTTGTAAAATAGAGAGAGGGTTAGAGAAAAGGAATGAAGCCACAAAAAGTTCCTAGCGTACAAAATACCTCCTGTTAGCCACGATTGCAATTTTTTTTTAATAATTCTATTGTACAAATCTACGTGGTTACTTTTTGAGATAAAAAAAACAATAATATAATTTCGTGGTATTATTGGACAAAAGGTCATCGAATGTGATTTAAAAAACGATAAAATATTAACAGTCGTACTAAATTGCACACACGAGTAAAGAGAAGCGTTTCCTTGTTCATTAATGGCAAATACTGCAGCTCTTAGTTGCTGATTTATTTTATAGCTTCTAAAAAAATAAAGATGCACGACCTGATCTTGGACTACGGAGTGAAAACTTTTTGAAACTAAGCCTGGAATACCGCGATGTCCCTAAAATTATGAAAAACTTGTTTCAACCCTCAAACTTTCCATGTCTGTATATAGTTGATTATCGATTCAGCGAGTATTTTTGATTTAAGCTAATATCATTTTTATTGCGTTAAAAATTTAATAATCTGGTCAAAAAAATTTTTATAATTCATAAATTAACAGTCACCTGTTATATTACCATCAGCATTAATAAATTCCACTTATCTACTTTACGGTGATTTATTTTAAACTTTCGTTCATAAAATAGTTATCAACTTAAAGTGTAAGTTTAAAAAAACTACTGTATTGATAGATGTGATAAAATATGCAGTTAGACTTTTGTTGCACGAAGAAAAAACACGATATTTATCTTATACCTTACGCAATATTTAATTTTGTTTTATTGCAACTGCAAGCATTATTAAAATTGACCATGTTATGTTTTCAGTTATTTATGGCTTGTTTTACATTCATTGGCGTGACTAACTTGTCTAACGAAACATCGTTTTAATAATTGAGCATAAAGTTTTCATTACATTATGAATATGTTTATTTAAAACTAATGTAAATTAATAAATACTATAAAACGCGAACTTGAATTATTTGAAATATTTTTTTCATTCTCATCAATATCGTAATAGAGTTCTTCAAACATTTAAAAAACACCTTGAAATAATACCTTACATTACTTTACTTCAACTAACTTTATTTCAACCTTTTCGAAATGTTTGAAACAATCGTTTTTTCATCGTTTTTAAAACGTTATGTGTTATTAGAAAGAAGCATATTAAAATGATTGAGCACAAACAACATTTTTACAAAAAAACTATTGAAATGCATTTATTTATTGACAAATTAAAAAACAGGTAATAAATTTTGAGTGTACACGTAATGGATACAGAAGGGGGTGACCAAAGAATTTGTTTATTGTTACAACATAGATTATTAAAAACACCCACTTTTTTATCAAACATGCATGAAATGAAATATTCATTTTTTCTTTTGTGTTTATTACAAGCCTCTTTCATTAAAAATACAGTATGTATATGCATGCTCACGCGAAATAAAATGCTACAATTTGATATTTACTTATGAATAGCTACAGTGCATGATTTACGTAAAAAAAAAACTTTTATCTCCGTATCTCTTGGAGTTTTACTGTTTGATAAATTGTTTCTTTTTTTATGAATAAAATACAACCAAAATAAAAAAAATCGCAATTTTAATCTCGCAACTATCTCCAATATATGGCACGCTCCACATCTTACACAGTGGATGGGTAAGCTATATGTACGTGATGTACCTACGTGGGTGGATGGTATACGTGTGCTGTGAAATATTGGTTTGCCCGTGGGATGTTGTGATTTTAATGAAGACTACATAGAAGTAAAAAAAAAAACTGGGCTTGCTGTTTGATACGTGGGCTAAAATATATGTATTTCTACACACGTATATTTATACAAAATTCAACGTCGCAAAGTTTACTCAATGTATATAAAAAGGGAGTAGCATCCGACGGGAGAGTGCAACGATACAAGATTGCGTACAACACATCCATCATCAGTAATTAAGCCCATCATTGTTTATTATTAATGTAATCCGATGTATTAAAATTAACAGATGCTTGTATTGAATTCCAATGAGAACGGAAATTTTTTAAGGTAATTTTGGAAGTCTTTACAGTTTTATTTACGAATAACCAGTAGGACACGTTGGACACAATCATCTGTGTCATAAAAAAATAAATTTTAATTCGGTATGGCTTGTCTAATCTATTGAATGACTTGAGATAGTGTCTGTAGAAAATTACTTAAAATAATCAACTTGTCATTTGTTTACATAAAAATAATAAAACAAGTCTTGTGGATGATAAAGCCTGTGTATTCGAAATTTAATTCGTCCAGGACGATCACGTGGTTTTTCACAGCGGAAAAATCCAAAAGTATCAATTCTAGCAGTAATAAAAGTAATTTGAATTTTATAATTTTTCGAAGGTTTATTTACTTATTAAAATTCAATAAAATGCAACAACATGCAATACATGGTCATTATATTTGTACAATTTGCTTTATCGATCATTCTAAAATATTGTTACATGTATACATACTCATATAACCACGTTGAGGTTGATTTCTTACCCCCCCCCCCTAAAGTCTCGTCAAAAATATATCACAAATGAACAGAATGATAATTTCGTCGGTAATACTCGTTTTTTTGAATTAATAAGTAAATCTTTTTTTTTCGCGAGTGTGACGTTGCACTTTCACGCCCTGAGACACTATAGAGTGTCGCAGCCAGGGCGGTCCCGAGACAACGCCCAAAGACTCTATCGCCAACAATCTCGCCAAAGTCTGCCGTATCCTGAAACGCGAAAAACAACCCCTGTCCCCACGCTCACGATGTCCGCTGCTTGGCCCAGGAGACTCGTCTCTGAGGAGGTCCTGCCGGCGGTAGTCCGTCGGGATCGGACTACTCTCCCAAGGAGAAACGAGGCGCGACCTGTAAATTCTGAAGGAGGGAAAAACACACGCACGACAACAAACGAGATAATGATTTTAAGAACACTTCACTTTATTTTTGGCGAACTTTTACACGGGGCTTTTAGGCCCGAATCTTGGCGCAATCCGGCGCCATCGCAATAATCCGCGGCAATCACGCTTTCCCCCGGACTCTCCCGTTCTCGCACTCCACGCTTCCTGGGGGAGTCCCGCACTACTCGATCCCCCGACACACACGTAAGGACACACACACACACGCTCGCACACTCTACTTTACCCTTACCTCCGGGTTCACCATGCTCCGGGTCAAATCAGCTCTTGGCCTGTGGATGCCCTGGTCTCGCAGATGACAGCTGGGGGTGGCGATGGTCCGCGTCTCCTCGGTCGTCGGTCGCAAGGTCGTTCCCGGCTGGCTTGTTAACTGAAATCCGCTCTTCTCCTTCTTTCTCTCTCTCTCGATTCTCTCTCTCTCGATCCGTACTACCGGAAACGCGAAAACTCGGAAAGCTCTGGTTCGCTCGAAGGCTACTGCAAGAGTGTCGTTAGGCCCACCAATTAGTGCAGCCTCGCGCATTACCACACTATATCTACATACATACTTCTGATTCTTACCGCCAGGACATTATTCATACGCACTCGAACGCGACGCAATTTACAATACATACTCTGAATACATACAATCTTCGTCGATAAAGAAGTACTGGATTATGACATTGGCGCGGTAATTACAAATATTCTTTAATACGCAGAACTATACAGTCTTGGGCTTTTCTTCGGCGCTATGTCTCCTCTTCTCTCCTTGGCGCTACTCCTTGCATCCGATTACTCTCACGTAGAACATGAAACACACAGACCCGGACCTTTATTAGCTTCTTATAATGAAAATAGAGTCCACCTTGATGACGCGTTTCGGCGCTTAATGCTATAGGTCAGAGAAAAATGACTCCGTCATACGAGAACGCACGAGCAGACTCGTGCACGCTCTTCGTCCATCGTTTTCATAGTGCTTCTATCTCGCCAAGCGCCCCTTAATCCGTTACGTAAGCGGAAAATCGAACAGGTCCGCGTTACGTGTCTGCGGCGAATGTATCTTTGGCAGAGCAGGAAAAAGGCATCACCACTATTTCAAAAGTAAAAATTTAATCGATTACCATTTTTATATGAAAAACTTTCCCCTTTTTTCCCTTATGTGTCCATAGACTAATTTCCATACATTGCTTGTTACGTTAAACGATCTTTATTTCACGTTTCCTTTTCTTACTTCCGAATTTACGCCAACTCTTCACACTTGGCCATTTGATAATTTATAAAGTCGTCATGTTTGAAGAATCGCACGCATAATAGGTGCACAAAGTAGCCACGCAATCGGCTTTGCGTATAATAGGTCTTCTTAGGGGTCGTACAACGGTGCTTTTAAATCCGTTGGTACTACCTGATTTTGTGCTAGTGCTTCGCAATCTACGTGGCTATGTTTTTTTCCGTTTTTTTTATTCCCGTATGATAATGTGCTACATCTCCACAGTGAGCTTTTTTTTTTTTTTTTTTGTAAGCTCTTGTTTTGATAAAATTTTTATGATAAAAAGCCACAAAACTTCGTAGGTTTCATCTTTGTTGTGAGCAGCTACGGTGCTGGGTTCTAGAATCGTTTAATCATGGCAACGTGATTTGTTTATAAATTTATCACGTTCGATGTAATTTAGTAACTGGGTGAAACGTAGATCTCAAAAATATCAGTTAAATGTATTTACTCATTGAATTAGGAAAATAAAATAATATAAGATGCAATAGATCTAGGGTGTATCACAGCAAAGCAAAAGAGACATTTGTTTTTGCTGATACACGAGAGCAAAAGAAATTGTTCCACGTAGTACAGCATAAATAGTAAAATAAGAATTCATAAATTACCGTCACGTATAATCTACAGTTTATTGAAATTACGAAATGGTACGTTTAACTTTAAAGCTAAGTGATACTATAGAAACATTCAAAATTATCCAACCCGTTGTTCTAAAGTATAAAAGATCGCTTTTCGTGGGAAAGAAAACATTTTTCCAACGCATTTACTTGAACTTTCATTGAAGACGTATTCAGTCACAAGTTAAGTTTGCTCAGTTCTATGCTCTGTCAACAAAAATAAGCCCGAAGACTCGTTTTATTTTTGTCTCAAGCTTTTATTTGACTTGGTTTCCGTTTGGCTGAGGCAGGGTGAGATCTTGCGATCAATTTTTAGTCCACTTCAATAACGGCTACAAACTTACATTTTTTAATTTTTTACAGAAAAACTAAAGATTTCAAACATAAATCAGCTTAGATCCCTTTTTATTTTGGCCTATTGTCCATGGCCTGTCTTACCACACTTGTCTGTTTCTACTTAATTTTAGAGATGATGGCATTTTGCAGATACTAATGCCCCTGCTAAATCATACAAACGGCAAAGTGTGTTATATTAAAGTGAAAAACAAGTTTTTTATGAAGTTGAAAAAAATATGACTAAAGCGTTAGCAACAATTATGATGATACGATTTTGCGAATAAACTAAAAATTAGACAATCATACGGGCAGTAAAATATAATTTTCTCGTTTTCCGCTCATTTTTGAAAGTATAACTGTACACATTTATGTTTTTCTTTTTTTCTTACGTGATGTTACACCACAAAGTCATCGTCCAGTGTCAATTACACCCCTTCATTGTTCATCAATAGTCCTTAGTGGGTTGTGAAATAACTATGAAAAGTGTTTCTAGTAGCACACATAGCGTTTCAAAAAAGTTACTTGCGCTTTGATGAAAAATTTCAAAGCAGCACTGTCTCCCTTCTCCCCATGCTCTGACGTTATTTTATTATCCTTCCGGTATTGGTGGCGCAGGAAAAAGTTGTTCCTATAACAGTACCTGCGCGCGTGCCTACACCTGACACTGCGCGCATATTCACCTGCTATAGATGCTGCTCTCGCGCTGGAGTATCATGAGCAAACAGAGAGAGACGGGAAATCGGGGTGGAGGTGGAAGAGCTCGTCTGAGGGGGTAATGACGCAGGCAACCGCGCCCAATCCGGCTCACCTTGCCCGAAAGAGGGAAGGATGAAGGATCAAGGATGCGAGTAGGCGCTCGTGCTCGCGAGGGAAGAACAGGTGACGGCTCGCAGGGACAGAAGTCCTTCCTCACGCGCGCGTACGTTTGCAACTTATACGAGCAGTTCCGCGAAAATTCGATGGTCCGAAAAAAAATTCATGCTTGGTTTTTCCTACAACTTTCGAAACTGTATTAATTTTACTTTTTACGTTTCCTGGTAGAATTAGTAAGTCTTTGTTGCTTTAGAATGCCGAGATGTGATTTTCTTATCTCTGTACAAGTTTCGGAAACAAATTTAAAAGTTCTCAAGATTTACCGAGTCAAAAAATATTGTTGATACTCAGAGATGACGCTTACTTTTGTTTTTAATATTATTTTTTGGTATTTTTACTAAATTTCGTTTGAAAGCTCTTTTTGCTTCATTTGCTTCACATTAACAGCTTTAAAGTAGCTTCTGTTGAAGAAAGCTACAACTAAAAGCAGACAAATCTATTTTTGAAATGTCACAGCGGTCCAAATATGTATGCCATATCGACTCTTTAGATAATTCACGATTTTTCTCATTGATAGGATACCATAAGTAATATTAAGATAAAAATGGTATCAGTACTATGTATGCTTTAAAAAAAATCTGGGCAACGGTAGTAAGATTAATCTAGATCATAGTAGAGACGTGCTACCGGGGCAGCCCTTTCATTTAATTGTTCACTCGTAGGTAGTCTTTATCGTCACTTGCTGCTTGCAGATTATATGCTCACTTCTTGGAAGGAAAATCGAGTCTTTTGTTTTTTCTTTTTTCTTTTCTTAGTATTGTACGCACGTTTGAAATATAAAATAAGCTCAAGATCATCAGATTGAGTTTTTTTTTAAGAAGATGCTTGTTTAATGGTTGCGAGAAAATTAAATGTTTCACGACTTTCTCATAGAAGTATTTGTTTAACTGATGAGCGATGCTTGCAGGGCGTGCTATCATTCGTCACCGAAAAATCTGAGAGGAAGTTACGTACGATTTATCAGTCTCAATTAAACTTACAAGAGTTATCTCGTTAGTAAAGCAAGTATGAAAACTGTTCGGTAGGGAAACAAGCGATAAATTTAGAGACTCAGAAGTCGAAAGAAGACAAAAAATACAAAAACTATAAAAGAGATGTGTATGGATAAGAAATTGATTGAGAAAGGAAATCATATTTATACAAAAATAGTAAAATTTAAAAAAATATTTTAACGCTAAGCGGGTGCTACAATAAACAAAAACATATGCTATAAAACTGATTTAAAAACACAGATGTGGGTACAGTTATACGAAGAAAAAGGCTCAAATATACTTAGAGAAAAAAACAAGATGTATTGTGAATGAAGAAAATGGGAAAATTTTTTATAATTTACTTCGAAACAATACCGAGATTAAGTAAATCAATATGAAATCTAAGGCGGAGGAAAATTTAATAATACGTATATGAGTAATCAAAGGTCGGGCCAATGTCGCGCGTGATTTTTTTAATCTAACAAAGTTACTTCACAATCCGCACATTATAAACTAAAGTGAAGTAGTTACATAAAATATTTTTAGCACAAAATAATATCAGTGACACTAATACATTGTAATCATTGAATCAGACCTCGTTTCTATTTTCAAATATTGCAATATTCCGGCAGTATGTGTAAGATCGATGAGCTGCTTTTTTTTTTTGTAAAGGTACACCATTTATGACACCCGCCCAATTGCATCAACTGAAGATGGGCGAATCATAAAGCAAACAGAGTATAAAAAAAGAAAAAGAAAAACACGCGAAGCGCAAGTACACTGGCGTGTGTACAAAAACATTCGAGACTCGTGAATATTTATGTAAAAGGCGTATACATACACAGGGCGTTTAAGAGCGTCCTTTAATCCAACCGCTCATTCGAGTGATCCTTATCCGTTTTAGCTCGCGTGACGTAAATAATGACTCGGCTGTACCTAAAATTAGGCCGGTTGCAGCTATTCCACGCTCCTCGTCTGCTTATCCGATCAAATAAGAATAATTTTTTAATGTCTTTTCCATCGATCTCCTCCTCCTCCCCCAACACATGGCTCCATTACACTCTTCTTTCTCCGTACCCTCGATCGGAACGATTCGTCGAAGAGCACTCGAGACTCTATCGACAGCGATAAATCGGGTCATGACGTTGAGAGATTGTACTATGCATGTAATGCGATCTTCACTGTGGGCTCCGTTATTTTATTTTACCCCATTATTTACCAATTTGCTCCTACAACGTGCACTTTATTACTTTTTTCTTCATAAGAGGGTTCAACACCGGTACTCTTGAACAAAGGTTTACAATTCACTTTTAAATTGGCGATCGAGGGGATATTTTTTTTTTTTTTTTTTTTTTCAAATAAACCGTCACTAAGGAGTAATGACAAAAATTTATCGTTTAATCAACGTAGCGGTAATAAATTGGTGCTCTAATTGGCGCTCAACCAACAATAGCTGGGAGATATCTCGACCGACATTGATCATTTATACTTGTTAACACATAATAATTAACGATAACCATCGACAGCTATACAGTATGGTACAAATTACCATTAATGATTATAAACAGTTATCACAAGTTAAATTTGAACGTTTCTTCAAACGCCAAGCCCGTTGTTAGTGTTCCGATCATTATTTTTTTCAATACACTTGCACACGCGTACACGTAGGCACACGCATCTGCTATTCAGTTTTTAATTAGTTTAAAGTAATACATCTTTTGTGTCAAAAATATTATAGTGTTAAAACTTATAATGCAATAAAATAATAAAACAATAATTTTTTAAAATTATTTTAAGGATGAACACATGACTAGCGTTTTAACAATAGATAATCTCAATTTTCTATAAACTTACGTTTTGTATTATTCTGTAATCATCACTTTTTAATCACACAAACCACGTGATCAGTTACAATACGTCAAGTTACGAATAGATGGGTTTTAGTCACACGACGATAATTCTTGTGAGATTGGACAAATTTTGTGTGACCGTGAATTCAATCCAAATTAATTCAGAAACTAACTATGATTATTGTTAAATTTGTGAGTTGATTTTAACACTTTTTCTTAATTGTATAAAATTATTTTTTCAATTACATATCTCGAAATCATGTTAAGTTATTGGTTTGTAAGATTTCACAATTAAAAATCTCTTCTCAAGATCAAGATCTTGAGGAAAAATTGAATACTTTACAAAACAAGAACAATATGGTCCACTTCAAGATCGATTTTTAAGAGCAAGACAATATTCAAAGATTTCAATTAAAAAAAAAAAAAAAAAAAAAAAAAAAAAAAAAAAAAAAAAAAGAAAGCATCCAACGAATGGAAAAAAAGAAGCCTCCCTCGTTGTTCAATATTAATGCAGCTTGTATTGTTAGCCTGTGATGATGATTAAGCAATAAAAACAAATAAGCCTGTAAACAAGCGCACAAACTAAGCAAACAAACAAGTCTTTAGACATGCACTTATTGCCTGTATGAAATAAGTGACTTGCATAAAAGACAATAACTAACAAGCGGTGGATTGTAGGGGCTAGGTAATTCGTATTGGATTCCTCAAGGCGTACATCGTACGCTCCGTCCCACTCCATCTCTCTCTCTCTCTCTCTCTCTCTCTCTCTACCCTTATGTTGATAACAGGTCGAACGAAAGAGTGAAATGTTTATTCCCTGCATCATTACCCGCATACGTCAGAATAGCCGATGCACCCTGAGGTAAGCAGACAGGCCCTGTTTTCAGGCCAGTAGCTCTCTTATTCCCTCTCAACAGCCTGGTTGTGTATACCTATAAGTATATACCTACAAGTGTAAAAGTAGTTGGGGCGAGTGCACTTCTTGTGGTCGGACAAAGACGTATACACTCCAGTTGCAGCTACGTGCGTCTTGGTATACGTATACAAAGTATGTGTTTAAGCCGTTGACGTTTTTCACCGCTGACGATGACGAAACGTCGTCATACGGGTGACGTATGTGTTAATGTACATTAGCAAATCTACAAAAAACGAAAAAGATTTTTTTTTTTTTGGTAGAAATTTACTTGAAACTTGGTCTTATGTATATTAAATCTTTATCTTCGCTCTCGGGATCTTTGATTGCCACTATCGTCACTCACCATCATGTCATTTACAAGTGACGCTAGACAAGGCTCGAAAACTAATTTTATCTATCATATTTCGTTTCGTCTATGTCACAGCAACGTGAAATTTAAAACCTCGAAACGTTACTGGTAAACGTTTGAAAAACGTTGCGAAATCGTGAAAAATGTTCGCTTTTCGTGTGGTAACGTCACCGGTTTCTCACCGTTTCAAAAGTGAGTGATATCAACTTTAACTTCTTTTTATTGTTTTTCTACACCTTAGCAACGTTACAAAAATGTGGTGAAACAACGTATATAACAACTCACAGTTCAGCAATATTACAGGAACGAAGGAAAAAAATTTTTCGACCTGGTTTCTCTTTGATGATTTGGCAACGTTGACAAAACGAGTGAAAAATTGCTTAAAGATTATGTGATTTATTTTATTACGATGTAATAATATATACTTACAATTAATTGTGGGTCGGTAACATTTATTCATACGATACTCAACTTCTTGTAAACTCGTTTTCAACCGTCTAACGTATGATTTTTCGTAGATTCGCTCGGAAAAATGTTATATACGCACATACCAGCAGATAGTAATTTAAAAAAAAGGGCTACTTATGCACGTGCGAGCCAGCCTTCACTCGTGTGTGGCACGGCTCATTCGTATAATTACGTGACTTCAAAAAATCTCTTATGCCCCGAGACTTGTACATTGCATTGCAGTTATATCCAAGTACGTATAGCTCGATCGTAACATTTTTCCCAACACTTTTTCCGTCCCCTCTACAACCACAAACGAGGCCAGCTCCATTATCTTAACCCCTGTATTCATCTCTCGTTTGTAGGTACGTGCACTCTTTTATCATCACACTTGGCTGTATAGCCACAAGTCACGAGTGACGCCGATGCCGATAAAGCCATAAACCTATTGCCTATACTTTTACTACTATAACGTCCTACCACCCTAGCCTGCCTTTTTCCGAGTAATATGTAACATTTATGTGTGCACTGGTGCACGTGCCATGAGTTTGCTTAGAATAGATTTGAGCAAATTTTAATTCAAGGGAATCGGTAAATTAGTCCTGAATTATAGGTGTGACACACATAGATGCGATATATATAATGCTTTGGATATACATGTATATATAATGCTTTGGAAGCAGAGAGAAAGAACGAGTCGAAAGTTAACAATAGTTTGTAGCAATATTTTTTTTTAAAAAGGAAAAAATTTCAATTTCATCATCGCGGAATGTATATACAGATAAACTCCGTACAACTCCTTTTTGCAAGAGAAACAATCATACGTTTTATCAATTTATCATTTATAGTTTTCTAATTTATTTTATTTCAGAAAGTTATGCTCACATAGTGCCATACGACAAGTGTAAAACATTTGCGTGTTCTCTATTTATCAAACCGTAAAATATTGACAAGCCAATGAAAAATAAATAACTGAATTATTCCACATTTTTATTTACGTTGACTAGCGTCTGATTAAATTTTTACCTGTCACCATCTACAAGTATTCAACAGCATACACTTATAGCAGAATAAAACACATAAAATTACATTGATTCGCATTGTTTTCCTATATTCTTAAGGTTACTTCGATAACAATGAAAACTCGCATCATAACTCGCATGAAAAATTGATGCGATTTTTTATTATTACCCAACAGTATACAAACAGTATAAAGACATCAAGGGGAAAGCCTCTGATCACTTCCCTACAAACTTGGAGGAATGAATTATTCGAATTACTCAGCTATTAAAATCAATTTCAACTAGTTCTATGTTTGTTCCCCCTCCTTAGGGAAAGGGGTTACAGGGAGAAGGAGCGAATGTAAAGAAATAGCACTTTACAACCTTGTTATTTTGTTTATGGCTTCTATTGGGAGAATTACAGTCCATGCACAACATTTTAATGCAATAGACGACGTTTGAATCAACTGCATGTTAATTGACGTTGCAGCTACAACCCTTTTATTAAAGATAACGTACGTTGCTGAGCATATAGTTATTCAGATGTACCATTTAAAAAACAAACATCGTTGCATTTTTATACATACTAGTTGTGTTTGTACTAAATTATTGTGACTACTTTTATAATTACTTAATGAATATTTTCACATTTACTTGTTCAACAACATAGGAAACAATTGGGCCTACCATTTTGTCTTTCATTTTTTTCGTCTTTGTGAACTTATGTACGTGTACTACATCTTATCTCAGCAATTTTCACATATAATATTTCTTTATTCTGATGTTTTTAATTGAATAAGTAATTTTTTTTTTTTTTTTCTAAATATTGGTTCGAAAGTCATCACTTTAATATTAATTTACGATATCGTTTTTACATACAAGTCAGATTAGAGAAAAAAAAAGTTGAAAGTAAGACTATTTGTTTAGGGGCATTTTTTTTGCTTCGAACAGACTGACAATATCTGTCGAAAGTTCTCAGACTTGTTTTACCTCAATCGCAGTGCCCATCATGCCTTAACGAGGCCATGTTTTAACATTTCTAAAATTTTTGAATAAAAAAAACCTTGAATTTCTTTATTAGTTTATTCTTAAGTATATTAACTTTTGGATAAGTTGCAAATGATGATTAAATACTGTGGATTGTTTTACTTTAAAAAAAAAATCGTGCCATTACTATTATTTTATGGTGATAGCAGAAAAAATTAATTTTTTTATTAGAAATACAAGATAGCTCAATACAGTGGGAGTATATAATATGTACATACTAAATTTATCTCCCTAAATATCTAAAGTATAACTTGAATGTGGCCATTAATGGCCATTGAAAAAAAAAANAGCAACACTTTTTTAGCTCAAGAAAACTATTAGTTAGCGTAATTTTTTAACAATTTATATCACACCTTTCCAAAAGAATTTCAAAAGTTTACATAAGTAATTGGGAACAAAAATTATCGTAACTTATCCCAGCAGGCAATCGATGTGAAATAAATGCATTGACGTTAGTTACGATATGGCTTATCAAGTGCTTGCCGTGTGTCTGTTTTCATCGATTTTCTTATAATTTTCTTATTCGCACACCAAACGTGCATGGTATAGGAAAACTTGGACATCCAAGTAAATCTATGTTCACCAGAAGTTGAATCCAATAGAGGTCGCAGAAAATAGATGTCGCCATAGTTTTCTGCACACTCAGCCAATGGTGACTACAGCTTACAGAGCTTGCACTTACACATTCAGGAGTGCAAGCTCAACCGAAAAACTGTTTGGCACTGTAACCGATCACGCGCTCATGTTAAAATTTAGTAGTGCAACGCGCGAGTAAACTCTTGGACGACGTGTACCTACAAAGTACACAATCGAGGGAGGTATCTGACGTCAAGTACTGCCAGCAAAAGGGCTGATACGAAGGATACGGGGGAAGAAGTGATGTGGTCACAGCGCATACACGAATATCAACATCAAAACTGTTCAAACAGTCGCTCACTCAGGGAAAGTGCACATCGTGGGATGTGAGCAGTACGCACAGCAAGCCACACCGTATATATTTACATAAACGTACAGTACAATTTAGTTTATACTCCACGTTTAAACTCACGTCAAATATTCTTGTGTTCTTGCGACATTTATAAGGGACATAAGAGTGTGTACATAGTGCACGTATAAGCGAGTCCAGTGTCGTGACGTAATAGGCAAAGTGCGACCCTGTGGGCTTTGTACTATTACGACTTTAATTTTCTAATAACAACCTGACCATTACTACTACAATCACAACTTTTTTTTTTTTTTTCTAACATCGCGTGACCCCTTTTTTCGTATTTCTGTACCCTCTAAAGCTCTTCCCACTCGAGCTTTTGCGTAGACCTTTTTCACCAATTGCACGCTTGCTTTTTCTCTCGCACTTCGCGAGATGTTTCTATATATCCTCGAGCTCGCCGCATTGAGCTCGCGCTACTACTCAAGTGGCTCTTTTTTAAGTTTTTTTTTTTTTCCTTTTTCATTTTTCCCTTTCCTTCTTCGCTGGCACCCCCACCGCGTATTCGTTTGACAGGGCTGCCTTTTTTTCCTTCTCTTTTACAAGATCCACTCGTACCGCGTGAAGCTACCTGAATACATATATGCCCGAGCTTTTTCTCTCTTTATATTTAGCCGGCTTCGTTACGAATGTAAGATTATTAAAGATTAAGCTGAAGTGGACTGAAACGAGAAATAGGACGATCAATTACTCGCTGAAATAATTATCATTTCTTTCTGTTTTAATTTTTTTTTTTTTTTTTCCACATAACCATGTTTTTGAGTGCATGACAATGTATAGGGATTCTGTTCTGCATAAAACACAAATAATCGTACTTTATTTTTTGATTCTAATTAAAAGCCTCTTTTTCTACGTAAAAGGTTAATCAAATGCAATAAAGTGTGATTGAGAGGAGAATTTTTGAAGATTTTCCAAAAAATCTTTTACGTAAGCTCGAAAGGGAGAAATTTTCATTTCTTCATTTCTTCGCTGCAAGCTTAGGTAAGAAAGGTCAATAGCCAGGCTTACGTATTTCAATTACGTAACAACTGTGCCGTAATATATCGATCACCCCGTCGTCGTATGTATAATAGCACGAGTCCATGCGATTCGCGTGATTAAATGCATTGGAATAGCGCATCGCATATTCATAGTTGCCGGCAAAAAGCACGATTTGCGTTCTAACTTTTTCTTTTTTTTTTTTGTATGTTTACGACCAGTAAATATTCATGCAAGTGCAGCCTCCGCTTCCAGAATTTAAATATGATACGAATTCGTGTACTTCTCGTAAGATTTAGCGTTATTGGCAAAGTCGACTTCAGTACCTCTTTAGTGTCAAAAACAAATCATCCAAAGTTATGATAAAAAATTCTTGTCTCTGGGAATTCATAAAATTAAAAATGCTGAGACATAATTAAAAGACTCATAAAAGAAAAAGACACTACGGCTGCAAAAAAAAATTAATTAATAAAAAGGGAGTGAAATAAAGGATACTCACTAAAGTACAGGTTAGATTCTTTAAATTTTTACAAAGCTACCAATATCCAAAAAAATGTCCAAGTACAACCTTATACCAGAACAATAAGCAGAAAATCTCTAAAGTTCAAAAAATATACTTTGTTGTATTATACTTGGAAACCTATGCCACATGACATAGATGCTTTTTTATTTTTGCAAATAAGTACGAAAATCGCAAAAAAATCTTGTTGAGTTCAACATCAAGAATAAAGTTTTGGACAACTCTTAAGTAGTGACTAATCGAATAATAAATCGTAACGAGTAAAAAAAAAAAAAGAAGGGGACAAGTCTGAAAAACATTTGGCTTTTATATTTTTACTAATAATAACTCTCACTTACTTAACAAGAATATTTGGTTTTTTCAAAACTTTTTATTTACTCAAAGTGATATAAGTCAGGTGCGAGGAATTAAACGTAAACCCAGGAGACCTTTAAGCTTTGTATTGAAAAATTAAACGTAATTACCAAAAAAAAAAAAAAAAAACACTATCGCGTCGAATTCTTAAGACTTACCATTTTCAAGATATTTTATGAATCACATTGAATAAGGTTCCCTTCTCTACGCGCATTTGGACGCACACGCGCAGGTAGAATTGTCCGCTCCCCCTCTCTTCCTCCGGCAAATGCAGTGTCTCACATGTAATACGACACTCTCCGACTTCTGTACAGGCATATCAACGTGGCGACTGATCAGCCGTATTATAGTGTTGCTGTGATTTTTCATTTTGTCCTTTCCAAAGTAACGGATCATTAATGAGGGCTCGTTTAATCAACAAGTCAACAAACGGCAGTTCAATGTCAGTGAACGCAGATAACTTCGACTCAAACTCCATTATTGCTAGACTTCTCAGAGACAAGGCTTTGATAAAGCAGGTCATTGATAAATCCAAGGTGTTCCAGTCATCCTCGAGGACGACCAACAGTAGTACTACTGAGAGTACAAAGAGCCCGTGATTCGAGAATAGTCCACGTGTGATATACATCTAGTGCTTTTAAAATTTGTATTAGTACTTAAGAATAAGCTAGAAAAATGTTTCAAGTTCCGTATGTAGTCATTTCGACAACTGAGACTTGGTGAACATGTATTTAAGTATTGTTGAAAATTGTTTCGGGGTTTCATGTAAAAGGTGGTAAAAACTTAGGGCTGTGAAATAAAATCATGAAAAGTAATTTGTTGGTCTACTTTTTCTTTGATGGATTATCTTTACCTTATTTTCTCGATATCTCAGGTTAACTTGAAGTTTAAGTTTTATCATTTTTACCTTAGTACCTTGTTCACTTAACTGGAAAATATTATTTGTGTTATTAAAAGTATTAAAAGAAAGAAAGAAATAAATGGGGTCGCCAAAAAACGAATGTGTATGACATCAAAATGTATTTATCATGTAATAAAATTTATTTGCTTTGTTAGTGAATTAAATCAATCATAAATATAAGTCACATTTATTAAAAAGAATTTTCTGAAAAATTATCGTAAAATACATTAATTATTCATCAAATATTTTTCTCACATTATTTCAAAAGTGTACGTGTAAGTATTCTGAAGTCATTAGTAATGACTTAAAAAAAAATTAATTTTTTGAATAACATAGCATTTCGTCATAGCTTGATCATATTTAAATAGAATTTTCGTTGTGCTTCCAGTGCATACCACTGAATTGGTATTTCTTTGTATTTAATGTGCTAGGAATTGATAATACAAAGCGTACGTTAAAAGAATTTTTCATCCAATAAGTAGAATATATTGACTCAACCACTTTCAAAAATCCTGTATTTCTTGATACTTCAACAATTAGTGATTTTTCAACGATATATTTTTTTTTTCACTTTTCATCATTGAACACATCAATACCTTTATCTTCAAGTGACGAGTGCACATTAAAGTAGCTCAAAATTTTTATGAAGTAAATGTTCTATATTACTGAAATTATTTGACTATCAAAATTTTTTTTAATTCAAATTGTTACTTACTGTTTCCATGTTCATTTAGCATTATATAGTTATCTTCGGGTTGACATTTTCACAAAATCATGCCTATTAAAGTGTATACTTTTTCACCTTTTTAGACGAAAATGCAGAGCCCAAAGTAACATATTAGTTTTTTCAAAAACTAATGTTTTTTTTAAATTTTTTGGTAGTGAGAAAAGTCGATATTATATGTTGTCATTCCTGGAGCTATTATTACTAAAATTATTATTGTCTTACAGTTAAAGAGATTTTTGAAATAAATACAAGTAAAATTTAACAGTTTTGGTTATCAAAGGCTGAATATTTATATTTAATATGTATATTATTTTTTAATAAGTGTTCTTAAATAATTAAAAAATTTTATAGCAATTAAACTTTATTTCTTATTTTTGAAAAATGCTAACGAAATTTGTTTTAAACATTGATCATTTGATTTTTTTTGTAGTCAGAAAAGATGATACATTAATGGCTGCCCTGTCTGGACTAATAGTTATTATTGCTACTATTGTATTCGTTTAGTTGAAGAAGAAGCTTTTTCAAGTTAGATATTTAAAAGTAAAATTTAATAATTCTGTAATCCAAGGCTGAATACTTTTATTGAGTATAATTATTCATTTTTTATAACGAATCTTTCGAATTATTTATAAAACTTAAATTTTGTCGAGTTCATTTATTTGTTTATTTTTTTTTAAATCCATGGAATTTTTATTTGAAAGTGCGATCTCTTAACTTTTTAGTTTCCGGACATCTTTGGGCTCAAAGTACTTGGTACTCAGCAGGCAAGAGTGACGAAATCGCCCTTGTGACAAAATAAACTATTTTCAGCTACACATTATAACTCTTGCCAAAAACAAAGAGTAATTATTGCAGCAATTTTGCTTTAAAGTAGTTACATAACGCAAGCCTATTGATATGTGTCTAAATTTGCCCCGTGCACGGAGCTGGAAAAAAAAATGGAAAAAAGGTCCTAAAAATAAAAATAACTCTCAGTGACAACCCCCATAGAAATAATATTGTGACGTACTTTCGTGAAGAGAAAAAAAAAGGTGCGGAAGCCGTCTACGAGGGTAGCACTCTTAAAATGAAAAAAAATTCTATATTTGTCACCTAAAGCTTACACGTGACGTCATCGAAGAAGGTGAGCTTTAATTTCTTTGCACAACACATGCAAGAAGGTAGCATGTACAACGAAGACGTGGGAAAATTTCATACAATACTTAAACCCACTGTATAATACACGGAGTGGGAAATCTCTCACTTTGAAAATTGCGATGACGATAAACATACTTGTATCGTGTATGTACGCATGCAAAAAAGTATATGGAAGGGGATGCACACGTATATACATCTTGATACACGCTGGAATCAATACAAAATTGTTGAACTCTTTAGCGCACGCGAACCCTAACTATCGGCTGAACTGCATGTGGCCTAGCGTGTGGCTAATGCACTTCGTTTCACCCAAATATATGTTTCTCTGTGGTATACGTACATGTACAAACACATACACCTGAGCATGTGAGTCAGGTAAAGAGTAAATTGCTTTCATCAATTTCTCGCCATTTACCATGCCCGGAAATACTAATTTTTGCTCCCGACATGGTAAACCCATGGGAGTGGTGTTTTTGATCAAAAGTATACTCAGTATCTCCCTCCGTCTTCTTTTTTTGATAAACGAAATCACAGCTTTTATCCCATTTCCGAGTCTCACGAGTTTAGAGATCAGAAAGTCAATGATATAGAGACTCATTAATTTACATTATCATAAGGGTCTTATTTGCAAAGTCTCTATCCCCCCCACATATTGTTTAATTATAGATTTTATTTGAAAAATTCATGATAGTTTATCACATATTATACACGATATAAAAATATTAAGCAATAATGTAGAATGTGAAGAAATATTGGTTTTTAAGTATATTGCCGTAATTTGTTAAGTTTTCTGCTATCTTAGTTGATTATACTTTAGTTCAACGTAATCGGAATGCATTCCTAGAACAAAACAACATTTAGGTGAAAAGAGCGTGATTCCATTTATAAAAATAATGTTACAATTTCTTAATTATTTTAAATTTTATGTTATTGTCTATCATTTCATTCACGCACAAGATGAGAAAGTACGAAAATAAAAACCTCCAAAAGCTGGGCTTTATCGTATACTTGGTTGTTGGAACATAAATTATTCATGCCTTGTTACTGGTAAATTTTTTCGAAATTAATTCCTGATTCTTATCTCGTGGCACTCTTATCGCATGTCTTGAAATCGTTTAATTATGATAAATGTTATAAGTTGTTGAATGTTATCAAGGGAAGTTCATTTATCATCGATTGAAGTGAAAAAACTGTACTTTTGATTATTCCAACTATTTGTAAAATTACATTTTTTAACTGTTTTCGTTTTCATATTCTGATTAAAAACTCATTATCTACAAACGCTTTCTTTTTTCCAAAATACTTCATAGTGTTTTCTCAAATCCCATCCAAAATATTTTCTCAAAGACTCTTAGCATACAAAAGTTAGTAACAAATTTTATAACTATTTCTTAATTTGGTAAAAATATTACGATAGCAAAAAAACTTTTCAAAAAATTTATATAAAAACAATTTTCTCAAATTTTATCAAACTTGGGGAAATCATTCCATTACTTTCAATTAAAATAAAATGCCTTTGGTATACGTACATGTA
>NW_019379710.1:2080770-2112966 GCF_000648655.2 Copidosoma floridanum
TATTTATTTATTTATTTTCAGTATTGTCGTATATGTAGCAGTTAATAAAGTAGTTATACTAAACAATAAAAAAAACTTTATAGATAAAAATTAGCACGTGAAAATAGAATTTCTGAATTGTTAAGTAATCCTATAAAAATTTGTAGCAATTCTTAGCAAATCGTTGTTTACACAAAACTGACCGAAGATTTTAATAAAAGTATATTTTTCAACTCTGGAAATTAAATACTATATACTGAGATCGTTTTATCCATTACAATGTATTCTGTCTAAGTAAATTCAGTAATTCTTTTGCAAATTCAAACGATAATACAATTGTGTCAGTCAACAAGACCGACGTAATAATATATTGAATCTTGAAACTTGTAATTCAAGCTCTAAAAATGGCTAAAGTGGTATGCATGTACCAAACGTGTACAACAGTCAGCATTGTTCGGTCCACCTGTCGCTTTTAGCTTACGCTCAAATGATCCCGCTCGGGCTGCAATTATTCAGATTACCTGTCACTCCTCGCAAGTTAGTAGGCTTGGCTGTGAAGCTAATTCTTTGTTCTCTGTAATTGTAGAATGACCAGATTAATTTAAGCGATGGCCAACCAAGCTGAAATAATACCAATGCTTTGTGTCTCCTTATACCATTAAAAGCTGCCCACGTGATGAATTTTTATCGCATTATACAGCTTTGCTATCAATGTCTCTCGATAAATATGTACTTTAAATCACAATGAAAGTCTCATATACGTAGTTCACAGTTAAAAATAACTTTGGGTTCATCGAGCTAAGAATAGAAATACTCTATTTGTGCTCGTATCGCGTCACTCGTGCCACCTTTGTCACGAGAATACGTTCATCTAAACTTTCAAGCATATGCGAGTAATTGAGAATGATTTTTTTTTTTTTTTTTTATTAACATATGATTTTGAAAGAACAAGGACACCTTTCTACGGTGTTGTAACAGTTTTCCGATATTTTTATTCCATGGTATCTAAGATGGTAAGTGTTTGTCACTTGTGGAGAAATTTGTAGCTTGTCACAACTTATAAATTTTATTCAAGTATAACGTATATTAATTTTATACGTGAAAATAAATAAAAATAAAATTCTTTAAATTTCTGCTCAAGACAATAAAAATCAAGGCTTTGACTGTGTACCACAAAAAAAGCCATATGATTTCCAATTTTTTAATGTTTTATCGATGTGTAGTTTTCCAGTAATATGAAAAACCTCGGAATCATCAATAACAATCAGCAGAAAAGTGAAAAATTGAAATGAAAGTATTCACACCTATACTTTATTATTCACTATATTTATTTTTTACGTGCACTCTGACGTCAAACATCATTCAAACGAAGAAGATTTTCTTAAAGTAAATATAACTCTCCTTGTCTCCCAGGTGTTATTTATCAGAAAGTCTGCTCTTTCAAATACACCAAAGAGCAATAAAACTATGTAACACGTTGGCACTTGTAAGGTATATTTACAACGAAGCGCCAACCGAAGAAAAGTTGGAAAATATCGCAAAAGAATATAAAACAAATAAGTACACGTAACAAGCTCTGCGGTCACAAACTTGAGTAAATGCATAACAAAGATAGCGTATAAACTTTAGATCGTATCGAAAAGTTAAAGTTTTTCTTACCTCCAATTTTTCATGCTCAACATTTGTACAGCAGTTTATTCTTGAATTTTTTGCCAAACTGCTATTGTAAAGAAGTTACAGTTCTTCGTACCCCCTGCGCCGCAAACTCCGCTTCGGGTTCGAGTACTTTACGCAATCGCTATCGAGAATACACAGAGTGGACGATCACCTCCTTGCAAGCTTTCATCGCGCAACCCATCAGCAGCCCAAAGGCGCATTGGCGTTACCCTCTCAGCCAATCGAACCTCTCGACGGCGGCTGCACTTCAAACTCTAATGGAGTTCCGATCGATCACCACTACATCGGCAAAGCATCGTCATTGCCAAAGCAGTGTCAACGACAGGTGTACACGTGTATATACGTCAGTATAGCAAATAAGCCCCGGACAAGGTAGCTGTCTGCCGGTAACGAGTTTAGGACGTCCTACGGATGTACCTGTGTGTAGGTAGGGTATACGCTGGGGGCTATTATTTTGTAGGAAGTGGAATAAAATGGCACTTGATGCATACGATGAAAGTACCACGGGACGGATAGGCTTTATTGTTGAGAGGCTTTCGTCGGTATCAGAATATCTGGGGCACCACGTCTCCTCCTATTGGTTGGATTTTTTTTCCTTTGTTTTACGTAAAAAAAACACGAGTATATGGAAGTTACTGGGATGAAAGAAAAATTTTGTTTCAATTTTTCTTGTGGTATACTAAAAACGTTCTACTTACTTTGTACGTAATATAACTTTGGAATATAGAAAATTTATTGTAACCACTCATAACTGAGTCTTTACCATAGTTTTAAATCACTGAGGTTAGTGTTACGTTACCTAAAAATAGATTCTTTTGGATTTATTTTGTCTAGTTTTTGGTCACTGTGTTATTATTGAGAACCCAGAAGCAAAATTTGATAATGAATAAGCTAAAAAAATAGATTTCAGTAAAGAGAGTGAAAAAATAAATTTAAATAAGTTTTATTTAACGGAATAAAAACACTTTTAATTATTCGAGTACTAAGAAGCACCAAAGATGTGTTGTAATTTATATTGTACGTTAATTAAAATATGTTCTAAAATATTAAAGTATAAGAGGCCATTGATCCCAATTGGATATCGGAAAATAGAAAACTTTTTTGTATGAAAAAAAAATTTCTAGTGTTTTCAATCTATTGATTAGATTTTTTATTTAAACTATTTCGACATCTACTACCGTAAATTGCATCTAAGAGGAAAAAATATCTGTCACAGAAATTTCCCAGCGTCCTGAGTAATACCGACAGTCTGCCCAAATGTTATAACAAGTAACTAATTCTATTTGAAATTAAATATAAAAACTCTTTTTTCCAAATTAAAAAAATTTTTCCTAAAAAATATGTGGGGTTTACAAAATTATAAACTAATCAGCGCGCAAAATTTTAATTTTTTTCAAAAGTTAAATTTCATTGTGAGCACCTGAATTATACATGTGCTGGAATCACCTCACACACCCTTAATAGTGCTGCACTTAGTTTGCAAAAAGAAGCCACTAGAGCGGTATTTGTCTATATTAAAAAAAAAAAAAAAAAAAAACAATAATAATAATAACCGAACAACACTTAAAAAGTGAAAATTTTACTTCGTGCAAAAAACTAGCATGTATCGAGGTCGAGGGAAAAAAGGAGAGAGAGAGAGAAAAAAGGAAGTGGAAGGTAGACAGCCCAATAGTTCCACAGCCCTGTAGCCAAGAAAATTGCCTCGCTCTTGTGGCGTAACGGAGCGCTTTGAGCCAACCCTCGAAGTGCATGCCTACATACGTGTGCAGTGGTAACGTATATAGGTGTACCCATGTATGCCAGAGCACGTTATCGCCTCCTTCTTAAGCTGTACATAATAGTCGCACAAGCGTGCGCTAAGAAAACGAAGAAAGGGAGGGAGACGTAGTAAGATGAAGTGGCTGAAAGTTACCCCCTTCTTGAGGTGAGGGTGGTTGCTGCTGCTGCTGACGATAACATCTCGCGCAAGCCACTCTCTAGTGCCACTGGTGGACTGTCGTCTACAAAGTGCTGTTCCGCTTCTCCTCCTCTTACTTTTTCTTTACCTTCTTCTCCCTCTTTTTTATGCAACCCTACCATATACGATCACACGTATACCTGTATACGCACCCACAGTGATGTTCTGAGGTCAGGTGGTGATAAGAGAGATGAAAAAGGGTATGTGGTAAAATGGCCAACCTATGGGTTGTAACTATGGGGGTCATTCGAGCTCAACTTTTCTTGTCCTTCGTATTTACCTTTTTATATTTTTAATGAAGCCTCCTGTGGTTCATCGAGATAAAAATATGCCAGCTGCATCGGCGTCAGCCACTGGAATCCTGTTAACAAGCACCACCGGGCTCCTTGCTGTGTATAACGCCCAATGAATTTTCCTCCTTACCTCGAGTCCTTTTCCTCCTCATTATGATTCTTCCGTTCGCTTTCTCGAGGAAACTTAAGTTGATTCGGCCTCTCGGCAATTCCTTTTCTTGAAACGTTGTTTTTTTCTTTTTCGCTTCTCCACTCGAAATATTTCACTCCACGCGGACGTTGTGAAAACGCCCCCACCGAGTCTATATACTTGCACACACGGCAAAACAAAAGTTTGCCAGGTAAGTCGTCGAACGAGGCGAAGTATCGCTATATCCATCGATCGGCGAAATATTGTCGTTCGTTCGGCGAAAAGTTTCCGTTTGTCTTAAGAATTGCGTGTGGGCAAACGAAAAAAGAAAAAAAAAAAAAAAAACTAGACGGCGAGAATAGCCCCCGATCATCTATTTTTAGCCTCTGCCGTACATTAAAGGTGATATATTACGGACACACACTTTCACGCACACATTCCCCGAACCCAGAAAAGTCTTCGTAAGTATGTTTGTTCCGACCAGATGGATTTTAATTACGGTTTTCGCCTGTATACGCCGTATAAAAAATGTACGCCTATCACGTGTATTTCTATTTTTATCGAGCGTATAGGAACCGACGTAATCCGTTTACTTTATTTCCAGATGTGTTTTTGCAAATCCAAAACTTTGTAATCCGATTTCTCATACAATACTCACGTATTAAAAGTTGTGATATCAAATTTTTATCACATTGAATAAACTTCGATAACTTACATGTCGTTTAAATAAAGATTGCTATACTCGAATCGAGTATCACCAATTTTTCATAATATCAAAAATACATTACTATAGTAAAGTGTGGAGTACTCTGTTCATTCACTTAACACAATTTTTGATGATTTATCAAACAAAACATCGAAAAGTATATGAAAATATTTTTCATACTTTCGGCGTTACTACTATTTTTTTATTTGGACGTTAACTACGCCCTCAGTAGGAGATATAGAGTTTTCACCTGGTACGCATCCAATCAGGAAGAGCACACAAGAGGTCCCTTGGGTCTAGTGCTTGTCCTATAGCAAAATACGCCATTAGGTACGAAAACTAATTTTCTGTCGGATTTTGGCCTTTTCAACGAGTCGTTAGTACATCAGATCAAAAGTTTAAAATGTATGACAGTCATTTTTTAACATTCTTTTTCATCTCGGAAATATGCGTGAAAGGCGTACATGTATGAATATATTTATTATTATGCATTTTTTTTTAGTGGGGCTTCGCCCAACCTATGATTTCCATGTGTTATTTCCCATATTTAACATTGAAATCATGACGTAAAAATTTTATTAACTATTTCTAAGTTATAATTGCTTAGTTGAAGTGCTTTACATTCATGGTTTTACTGGAAAAGTTCGAAACAACCTTAGACTTAGTTTATCTTCATCTCTAAGCCTTTATTTCTCTGTATTTTTAGCCTTGATTCCAATTTATTTAACATTATCATTATTTATCTATAGTAGCAATGTTTCATGAGTTTATGATTACTTCTACATTGCATCTCAGTATTTCTATTAATGTTTCACGGCTTTTTTTTTTGTTTGTAATTGCGTTCATCTCTAAAAATCCAAAATTATGTTTCTTTCTTTGTATTCCTGCTTCAAAAGATTTTTCTTCGAGTAATTAAGTATATACTTCTGTCACTGTATCTTTGACTCGATATATCTAGCGTAGGATTATATTATTAAGTATTTGTGTTTAATGTTAATGTATTCCACGTTAACTTTAAAATCAGATATAATTTTTTTCTAGTTGTTTCTATCCAAATGATAAAATAAAAAATAGTATCCCTTCAGTTCATTGTCACGCTGTTAACTTATTTTGTTTTAAATTCCATCAGAATAATAAAATGCAACTGTATTTTAAAAATCCCTACCAAAAAAACTACTTGATCCGTCTTATCAAATCAGATAACGAATAAAAAGGCTTTAGTCACGTGGTAATGAATCTTTTAAAATGGGATGGGATTTTTTTTATTAAAATTCAAAAAAAGTGTCACATAAAACTCGCAGAATGGATGTACACATGTATGAGCTTGCGACAAAAATTTTGCATACAGAGAGACTTTATATCCAAGAAGGAGGAGGAAGGACAAGTAAGTTATGTGAGAACAGGAGGAAAGCCAGTACAAGTGAAATCTTGTATCTGCATGTGACGAGAAAATGCGATACAATCCTGAAAGCTTTGTCTCACGTTTATGATGCATATATGCGTAAACGCTCAGGTATAGCGCAGTGGCCTTCTCTTTTTTACACTGCTTGGTTTAGCTATCTCCGATAAGATGCTGGCTGCATTTTTTACGCACCTCTGGAATACTTTTCATTGTTTTTTCTTCACTTATTTTTTTTTCATACTTTGTTACTTAGGTTCACAAAAAAACGTTTAATATGAGCGCGATACTGATATTTTAGTATCTATAGATTTAATAAAAACACACTATTTGGACATTAACAAGATAAGGCTGCAAAAATTTTGAAACGTTAGGTTAACTAGAAGCCAAGAAATTCGTACTAGTAGTTAGTCGGATTTTACATGTACTTAAGCCTATGGGGTACTGTACCTTAAAACTTAGCTTAAAAATATAAATAGAACTAAACATATCTATACCACTTGATGACAAATAATTAATCAATCATAATTTTTTTCTGTTGCAGGTGAGTAAGAAAAAAGAATCTTCAATATACTTTTTGTAAAACGTAAGTTTTAAACCCATGTATTTTACTGTAACTCTATTAAGGTGGCTTTAGTGCAAGATACTATGGATCAACGTGGAAGACGGGCCTTGCAGGACTTATTGTTATCAAAGTTTATTGTTTAAATTGATCTTACTTTCCGTACGCTATAACCAAACAGCTTTTACGACTACTTTCCATCACCTTTATATTAAGGATGTTACTCCAAATCCTTGTCATTTCTATTACCAATTGTTAAATCTGCTCGTATCATAACAGAAAGCAACAAAGTTACAAATTTAATTACTGATTAGATTGTAATGTGAGACTTGACACTTTTTTTCATGCCCAGTGTACAAGTATAGATAGTGAAATTTTTAAAGAAAAGGATTAAAATGCTTTCCTAAATTCCTAAATGCTTCTTAAATTTATTTATTTAGGAGACAAATCATTACGTGTAAAATCTTAGGCTCAGCTCACTAGGACTCGCATAATTGTAAGAATTACAGCGAATCAGCGGGAAAAAATGACAAAACATTTCTCAAATCTGTAACAAGGTAAAAGTACTAGTTACTGGCCACTTAGTAGCTGTTATCAAAAGAACATCATATATTTTAAACAGCTTTTAAAACTTTAACTTCTGTTAGGTATCATTTGAAAGCTATGAATGTATACACATACACGTAAAATCAAGTAAAATGGATGATGTGTCGAGTACAAAGTTCTTTAGAATCGTTACAAAGGTTCTTCTTTACAGTGTAGAGTATGAAAAATTACCTCGCAAAGTTTTATGAAAATCCGTTTCTTGGAACCCACGTACTCTCTTTGCCAGTTGACAGATTTACCTGCGATGGCGCATTTGTGAAAGTTATATTGACACACATCCCCCTTTTTTTGTACACAAGAGCTTTTTTTTAAGCCATGCGTACGAGTTTCTTAGTATCCTGTTTTTTTTAGAGCTATTGTCACGGATAAAGCAGCCTGCCCTCTTGTTCGGAGCTTTCTATTTTTATGCTTGGTAAACGCCCACATTTTGAATTCATGTCACCGTAAAAAGTTTTCTGGAAAATAAGCTTTTTATCGTCTTTCCTCTTTGCTCCTTTTTTTTTCAAAACTTATTCATCGTTATTTACTTTCGAGATTTTTATTTTCAATATTATTTTACACTTAGCACTGAAAAGCTCGTTTATGTAAGAATAAATAATTTCGTGAACAAATAAATAAACAATTTTCCTCTATTCTTCAAAACGAATTTTAAGTTCGGAATCTTCTCACTCGTTGAATATCCGCATGTATTTGCATAAATATTTGCATTTGAACACGCCTACACATGAAGATTGAATATAAACTTTAAATTAATAAGCAAAATATCGTGAAAGTAAATATTCATAAGTAAAAAGCAAAAGTAAAAACGTTTTTTAGTTTTATTTAAAAAAATCATACATCAGTTTTTTTACGATGGTTTAATCACAATGTAATCAGTGTAAAAAAGTTAAGAAAAATAATGCTGTGATTAAAATAAGCTACGTAAATACCTACTTATACATAATTTTAATAGGGTAGTTTTCATTATTTTGTAAAATTTTACTTAAATGCAATGTTGAGGTAAACTGCACGTCCAAAATTCCAAAATCCATAGTTCACGTTGCATAAATGCACAAAGTTATTTTCCTTTCAACACTTTAAGACCAATATAAACATGCAAAAAAGTCTTGTCATCCACCCGTTGAGGCTCATCCCTTGTTTTGCCAGAAACTCTGTCCAGTAGTCTATGTAAACTTAAAAAAATAGAAACGTAAAGAAAAAAGTAAACGAGCTCGAGGAAAAAAAAAAAAAAAAAAAACAATAGCCCAGCTGTGCTGCTATACTGCCACGTGAAAGTTGCAGCAGCCAACTGGTGCCCCGTTTGTTTTATAACTTCCGCCCACATTTATATTGCACATAGCGTACAGGTACCCCGGTTCAGCTATACGTCTTAGCCAAGCAGGCAGGCCAGCGTGTAATTGTAATTAAGAGGCCAAGCTCGGCGCTCAACTTTCACCAAACGAGCTGCGCTGACACTCCCGCGCCCCTACAGCCAGCCCAGCCGGTGGCCGGGCGTCCAGCTGCTGCTCTACTCCCTAAACCCAAAGAGAAGGAGATAAAGAGGGAGAGAGAGAGACAACACCCACGCAGAAGCTCTCTTTTCCCAGCCTTGAGTATACATGGCTCGTAGAGCGGGTCGATGAGTGTGGGTTGCACGGGGCACCTCCTCCGCCTCCCTGAACTTTCTCCTTCTCGTTCACTCGCACGTGTGCACCCTCGCGTATCTACACTACCCATTCTTTGAAAACTTCACACACCCCGAGAGCTGTCTCGTCCGCGATCTCTCCGTGGTGCTCTCGGATCTCTCAGTTTTTTCATCCCTATTTCTTTTCTCCTCCGATTCTATACTTACTCTACTCTTTCATGTACTGTGGGGCATAATGGTCTCTGATACAAGGATCACTCAGTAGATTGGGCTTGAGATCTGCGTCTGAAAGTGCCACTTTGGTATAGAGGCGATCGTGTCGACGGCACTTGTGTTTTATAGTCCACGATGAATAATAAAGTATTTCCGATTCGATCGACGTAAATTAATTCTTAATCAGAAATTAAAGCAAAAATCTCGATTTTAAAACCAAGTGTTTTACGTCGATGGGATTACTTGAGCCTGAAATACGTGCTGAGCGTTAATTCAGGTTGCTTTTTCGGTTGATCCGTAGAATTCTACAGTTCGTCAATTTTTCAAACCTCATAGACGCCATTCTGCGATAAAGTTACGTGATTGTAATGTTTCTGACGAAACGTATTTTATGTTTGTTTGTACCCAATCTATCTATATTCATGTAAAGTTTTCGGTTCGGATCGATAATTTTACAAATCACGCATGTTTCCAAATTGCTAGGATCGCAAGGGATTGACGATCGATGGATTGTGTACTTTACATCTTTGAAATATTTGTTGTACTACTTATATTGAGTATCATTTATTTAATTTGATAAAGTATGTTACAACATATTTATTATTTTTTACAACAATATTTTCTGGGTTTCAGATTGCATGATCGTTTCTTAGATAATATTGTCAATAATATCGACTATATCTATTGGCAAAAATATACAATTTTTCTCGCAATTTTCATTCAGTAATATTTCTATTTGTGTTTGAAAAAGCTTCTCCTTGAATTTCTTTTGTGACTCGTGATAAAAAAGTTGAATGCTATTTTATTTTTTTGTAGGGCGCCACTCTCCAAACTGTTTGCATTATAAAGATGTTACCAGAGATTGAAGTATATTTAAATTAGAATATCGGTTTGTTTTTACTGAGAAAAAAGATTAATTTTTTATTTCCACAACACTGTATTAAAATTACTTCATTACATAAATTTTGTTGTGTATTTTTCATAACCATACAAACAGAATTTTTTTTTGTAGATTGTGAGATCAAATGCTTATACGTCTTTACGTCCGTAGTTTTAAAGTTCAGTACGTATAAAAGTATAATATGTATCAACTGTACATGGTTTTGATAAAAACTGTATCAAAACTGCCATGAGCCACCAAGATAAAAATTATTTTGCACGATTTTAAAGCCAAAAGTTTTATACATTTCATTTTTTTCAAACGATGTAAAAGAAATAAAATCTATATCGGGATTAATGTAATAAAAGCTATTCTCTTACAAAAAGGCGAAAATCTTTAGACATGAAACTGAGTTTAAGTGTCATTTTCTTCTCGTGAATCTAAATATTATGTACACACCGTGCAAATATTCGGAATAATCCGCTTAACTTATCAATGTAGTCACGCGTACAGTGTAGGTCTTCTTACCAGAAAAAAATCATCCCCCTACACCCATGTCAGTTTATTGGGCAACTCTAGTGTCTCCATTTCGTTAAAGGAGACAACTGCATTTTAATAAAATCACTGAAGAGGTTTAAAAAATAAAAAATTGGAATAATATGATTAAATCTGTTTTGTCATAAACAACGTCATTCGTAGAAGTTCAGAGTGAATAGTTTAAACTAAAAATTTTTCTACTTAATGAAGGGACTTCTACATCATATACAAAATTTAAATAGATAAACAAGAAAAGATGGAGTCCGAATGAATTACATTGAATTTTATTTAAGTTGCAATTTCGTGTCATACATTAAAACCATTATTATTTTGATTGGGAACACTGAAATGAGAAAAATTACCTTAATCAAAACTGCTAACAGTGAACTTTTATTTTCAACAAAGTTTTACATCATACACTGCAACTTTGCTACCAGCATAGTTAACTTTGCTACCAGCATAGGCAAAACCATTGATGTGCATTGTGGATTAATTAAAATGTATGCTATCCCAAGTATAAGGGCCTATGATAAATTTATTTATTGTGAAGTACTTCGTACACTTTCCCCGACAGACCTCATTAAAAGTGTTAATTAATTAATCTACAGTTTCCTTTTATGCGCAATTCTTACATGCATCTGTACTTTGCGCTCAATTTAATTTTTTCAAAGAAATGCCCTACGTCACAATTTACTCCTACAGAGAAATGTACATACGTCTCGAGCTTGCGTGGGCATCACTTGATTTTCCATTACGCAACCACTGCTGCTACTACTGTCTCTTGAGTAAATGAAAGACTACCGCAACTCCTAAATGGTACGTGCTCCTGCAGGACTCAAATTGTCGTTTGAAAGTCCATTAGCGACGGTTGGTTGGTTGTTTCAAGTTGTTTCGACGATTAAAGAGACATTGCATGGTTCATTTTGTTATTGTCTCAAATTAATTTCCCTATCGTTTTAAACGTTGTGAGCAGACAAGAAAAATTACAAGATTTGTCTCTGAGTACTTGAAAAACGAGCGCATCAACATATTTATACACGAGCTGTGGGAAATTGTATCTCTCTCCTTTTTTTTCTTTTCTTTTTTTTTTTTTTAGTTAGCACTAGCGATGAGACGTGTTCTTAAAAAAATTGTGGGGCTTCAAACAGGTGTCGACAGAAAGCGTCTTTCCGTAATCCCTTTAAATTACTTGGTAATACTCCTACTACATGATTAGATGAATATTTATTAAAAAATCACAACAAAAAATACAAGGAAAATCTACACTTAAATGAATTGTTTATTAAACACTGCATAGCTTTTTTAAATTACTTTCTAAACTAAACATTTTTTCCTACCTCCACAATTGATCAATACAGTATAGTAATTCATGTAAACGAAACTTGTTTTTTCTATACTCTTGCTGTTATTGTCGTTGTTGCTTTACACACCACTCAATCTTGCACCACAGTTATATACAATTTTTTCGTGAAGCAAAACACACGGTGATTACATATAATCATTTAAAATGTGTAATTTACTACGAATATTTTTCACAGCAGTCTCGTTAATTACAATCAAATTTTTATGATCATTCCACTGAGCTTGTAATATATTTATAGTTGTTATTGATTATTAATAGGACAATTTAATTCATTGAACTTTAATTGTACAATTAAAAATACTTTTTAACGCCTACGATTATATATGATACTACAAAAGTCATCCTATCGATTTTGCTATTGACCTGAAAAAGTTTGCAATTAATTTCTTGTTTAAATATGCGTCATAGTTACAATGACGTCAGTATCTAGCATTATTTTTAAAAAGTTGTAAATTCATTTTTATTATTTTTTTGTTTGTAACTTAATTCAGTAGTGTAGCGTGAAAATTAAATTAAGTAGTTCACAAGAAAAGGTATTGTTTTATTTTTTATTTTCCAAAGTCCGCCTCAGTTAAACCAAAAACTTGGAGAATTAAAATTGCTAGCTTCTGCAGCAACAAACAAGTTCTCAAGAAAAAAGAGTTTAATGAATGATCATTTGCAAGAGAGTTTTATGCTCTTTATTTTTATCTCCCTCGCTGTTTCTCTCTCTTTTTCATATTTTTCTTTTTGCTTTCCTTTATAAAGAGAGATATAAATATCTTGAAAATCTATTTATAACATAGTGACTGAGATTTTGAGAGGTATCTTGTAAAAAATTTCAAAAGCTTTAAAAAACTTGATATAAAATGTGGATGAATCCAGTTGTACGATGGACAAGAAAATTAGATGCCACCTCGGGTGTTACGCTTGGCGTGCATATCGCTGCTCAGGCTTTTTAGTGGCTCAGTTGATATTTTTTTTCGTTTTTTAATCCAACTTAAATCTTAATTACCTCACACAGCTGGTCGATAAGAAAAATGCTGCAAGCTCTCACTCTTAATTGGAACACAAATTATACTATTCAGTTTTACGTTCAGTTTAGATAATAAAAACCTAAAAAAAGCTTTACAATACGACAAATGAATAAAAAATATAGGGCAAGGAGAAGTTTTTAACCATCGTGTAAGCATACACGCGTATTTCTATTAAATCCCTCCCCCAAATCGTAAATCACGCAGTCATCGACAGAACTCAACACGCTATTTCTTTGCAAGTTCTCTGGTACTTTCCATATACTTTTCATGGCTTAGTATTTCCGTTCGAACTTTGTTTGTCATCTAACTTTTCTTCCTGCTGCTTCTGACATGTTTCTCTTACATCAGCAGTTGTAAGAAAAATCTTATCGTCACCACTTCTACGGTTATATTTTTTCCTCTTGAAAAATTAAATTTGGATTTTTTTTTCACTACTCCACATGTATCCGAATACATTAAAACCAATGTAGACTAATAACGTGAGAGCTAATCTAGTTTCTGTAAGATTAAATTCAACCGCAATTCTACGCTCAGTATTGTGAAATGAATTGCAAAGGGTATATTATCATACATCTGTGTATATCCATGAGCATTAAAATTTTTGAGAGCAATTTAAACGTGCGAATTAAAATTTTAATATCCCAGCGCAATTTTTCATCATCGTTTTTCTGTGACTTTTAAAAGCGTAATTCAGCTTAAGAGAGAGTTTTATGTAATTATCCTTTGAGGTGAGCACACTTACTTTACTAATATGACTGGAATAAATGAAGAATATTATTAAAAATAATGTTTTTCAAGACATACACTTTTGTATAAGTAAGTTTTGATTACGCACACACGTACGTAACAAATGAATTTAAGGAGGGATATATGACAGTAGTTTTTTTAAACGCGTCTGACCAAATATTGACTTCATCTACTGAACTTGTTCAAACATGGACATCATTGGAATTTTCTCGCACATTTGTTAATATGTAACCTTTGAGTTTGAGAATATTAGTCCTAATAGTGTACATAATCGGATGTACATGTTTATCAAATAATTAATTATTTTTACTAAAATTGTTTTGATACTTCTCAAATTCTTGTAATATCGTATAGATGCTTGCCACAAGAATCTCACCTACATTTTTCATTTGAATTTCTATGATCATTTTTTGATGAGTCTTACTAACTTGTATGATTCTTAAACTTCGTTATCTTACTTAGTTTTAATGACAATTAAGTCACGTGTAAGATTTTCTTACCCAGTAAGGATTTCAGGATCATCTCGTGTAGAAAGCCCTCTTTCGAATTCCCATGCTTTGTGATTAACTCAAAACAAATATTCATGCGAACACAAAACCTTGCGATATAAGACTCAGAAAACGCAGCGAGGAGTACACGGTAAGCAGATATTTCGTACAATATCGGTGTCAACAGAGGATCCTGATTGCAAAATCGACCAAGGCGAGGATGGTGCAGCAAAATATAGCGATGCTGTAGATGCAAAAACTCGCTCGCGGGATGGATTGATACGGGCTAAACATATACATGCAACAGTCCGTGGCTGAATGCTTGAACTGTCAAGTATCGGCCGTATCGCGTGGGCAAGCAAACGCACACGCGCGTGTACAGTACGTCAGTCGGCAATTTTCGCACGTTTCGCCATTCAATCAACCAGCTATTTCATGGGAACGGCGAGCTGTTGTATGAGGTGAATAAGCCTGATGGTTTTTTTTTTTTTTTTTTTTTCGCCCGTGGGTGCGTGCCAATTTAACAGCGTGTATCCGCTTGCAGGGCTACTACAGCCCAGGAGGATGTTCTACTTCAAGTCCCACTCGCTTTTGCTTGTTCTTTTCCACCTTCTTTTGTTCGTACTGTAGGTTTCTACGACGTACGTGGTCAAAGCGCAAGATAGGTATGTATGAAAAATGAAGGGAGGATCAGCCGGAGGCGAGAAAATCGTCTAGCTCCATATTTTTCAGCTTTGGTGACATACCTATGAGGCTTTGGCTGTCTTTTGAATAGTCGAAGGTTCGTAGGTATGAGTATCTCATCAAGTGCTGTAGAATTGCAATTATTGGAATTGAAAAATTAGAATTTGGTCTCAGGTCAGGCAAAGTCGTACAAATGAGTACGAAAATTCCTAAGTGGGGAACTGAAATGTTGACTCTTCAATTATCATCCTGGAACAAAATCGATCAATTTAATATTGTAATTGATTACCAAGCATTGACAGGAATAGGGTCTTTTCATCCACTCGATTGAATACACGTTATTTTTCGATGAATACTTCGATGAATAAGCATAAGTTGGCATATTAATGTACATCCATCGACTATTTTGGTCGAAAATAGAAACCTTTTCTAACTCTATTTGAAAGCATAAGGTATTGGTTGTGCAAAGATATTAGGATAGAAGTGGTTCAAGGTTTCCTCGAACATTAAAAATAGAAAACTCTCACTTCGGTGCTTTTTATTTTGAGAAAAAATATTTAAAAGAATTTTTCCGTGAATTTAACAAAAAACAAAAAAAATGCTGCAATGTCCCACATCATGTAAGCTGTATAGCAAAGGGAATCTTCTTTTAAATATGAATTTATAAATGTGTGTACACGAATTCGTATATACACTAAATAGTATTTATTGGTGGTTACAAACTGGTCATTGGATAAAGCAACAAAATACGTCATACATACATTTCATGTTGAACTGTTTATAAATATAAGTTTGGATTCATAATGATTCATTGATGTTATGGATCGTATGGATTGTAATGTAGCATAAAAATTGAAGAGAAATCTTCCTGAAAATACGGTAGAGTTTAATACGAAACTGCAAGCAATTCAAGGGCACTCCTGACGGACACTTGAAACTTTAGTCTTCGTAGGTTACACTTGACGGTACTTAAAGTTATTTTTCCACTCTAAGATTTCAACATTTCCAGAATAAAAATACCATGGAATTGATATTTATGAAAAAAAATTAAACATGAAATTGAATGAAATTTTGGCACATTTATACAATTTTCTTCAAATCCACAATAGAGTCTACGTGGTATATTTTATAAAATCTCGTACTAGTATATTTCGGGTCTATCGTACAGAGTCTATTGTTCCATTGTAATGTTAAATTATTTGTTATTAGGACAAGAAAGAGAAGTTGAAAAAGAAATTGTTGTGCTACTTATTCTACTGATTAAAACCATTACCGCTCGATGGAAAGAGCAGGTGGGTATCATTGACAAATCAGTTAAGAACTCTCGCTGGAGCGTAGCAACTGGGTCAGAAAATTAATTCACGCCTCATCATTTACTCAATCATCCGGAAAATTCGGACAGGTGCCGAATGCAAGATAATTTATCTTTCATCATTATATCCACAGAATCCATGAACTACCTGAAAGGTACAGATCGAAAAAAAAAGCGTTATAAAAGAGCGAGAAATTTAAAGGCTTTTGCACAGTTGCTGTTCACTTTTTCATCACGTGCATTTATAACATACATCAACATCCAAGCGGAAAAAGTTGCTCTCACGCTCTCTCCTTTGAAACGTAATTCAATTTGCACTTCTTGCAAAGTGAATTTATTCTTCCAGACGGTGAAGAAAGTAAAGTAAACGCATTTTATTTTTTTACCTTTTATTCAACCGAATCAGCTTCAGAAGTGAAATTCGTCAGAGATGCTTTTGACACGATAAGTGCACTTACTTAACTTTTCATATCGCATAAAAATGCAATTATCGAATTTTGAATCCCATCGAATGTAAAATAAAAGAAATAAATAAATTTAGTTAAAAAACTTACTGTTTGAAAAAAAAAAATAACCCAGGGCACATCAAACAATAGTTAATTTATGGATACTGAGATAGGGTAATATAGATTTAGTCTGAAGTCCAGCCAATCGATCATCCAACGGCAGGTGTAGTTGTTCCCCTGATCCGTCCTGGGGTCTTGCTAATCTCTCAAAAGGCTTGTTGTATCAAAAGCAATGGCATTACGCTTGCAATGCTAATGTATGGACAGGCTATACAGCTCTCAACTCGTATCATTACTTACACCATAGCTCTTACAAGCGGGAAATATCGATCGATCTATTATCCGTCGTATAATACGTTGGATACTGCACGTGGCAGGCTCAAGCAAGTGTACGTATGTGCATACGCCCTCGGGCGGATCCGATCAATCCATCGGAGCGAGAGTTGCCGATCTCGCTTTGATCGGTTAACGAGAGCCTTTCAGTTTCAAGTGTATACACCCCGCGTTATCTGTTACTCGGTACTGACATTCACCGTTGCTTCGTTGGATATTCACGTGCTCGATGTCATCAGTTTGATACAAGTGTCTAACAAATACGTTGCATACGTAAAGTATTTGCACAAATTATAGAAGAAAATCGATAAAGGGTATTCTACGCTTCGTAAGGACATTTTTTTTCTTCCTGCTCGAACTTTATATTTAACTCGTATCAGTTGGATAAAAGATGTTTTTAGAAGCAACAACTTGGTCATTAAATATTGCATATACTTACCTACTTTTTATCTTTTTCTTTGAAACTGTTTATTGAAAGGTTTTGATAAGATGCTGGTGTTGATGGTAATGTTGTTTCTCGGGTCCACTCAGGGAGTTGTGGTTCTAATGAATCGTGCCAACAATTGACTGTCTATACAGAAAATCGAGTATCCAGATAGTTAGGTGAAAGACTACGACAATACACAGCATCTTGGATCTCTTCAACACTGACTAGCGCCCAACGGACTCGATTTTAAAATAACGAGGGGGAAAACGCCTTACATTAAAGAGCAAACATTTTTCTTTTTTCCTCTCTATACGGTGACGCGTCACAGAAAAGTCATCGGCAAATGTACCTACGTCAGCTTGGTTGACAGAAAATTATCAAAATCAAACTTTTCGTTCACGCGAGACAGAAATTTTCCTACGAGCGCTGTGTCAGCACGACATCGCTTCCCCTTTCCTTCCCCTACAGCCACCTCAAATGAATGAAAGACGTCATTTACGCTGGATTCTAGGAATCAAGCTCGGGACGGCCGAGGGTGGGGATGATATTGAACGTAGCGGAGGGGGGGCAGATCGCTTATCTAAAAGCTAGAAATATACGTCGAGGAATGAAAAAAGAAAAAAAATAAATGAGGCGAAGAGGGGGGTCTGAGTGTATACGTGTTGGAAGCACACTCGCGTCGATGCGAACTGTTGCGGCTGGTGGTGATATCGGTGGTGTGACCAGCGGCATATTAAGAGGAAAAGGGGAGGGAGCTGTATCGATTTCACGCACACAGTTAGTCGCGCCTCCCATTCATACTCACCTGTTTTCGCGACAACACGCTATATGTACTCTTACAACCAGACCCGCGCGCGCTTGCGCGTTTCACTGCGAACGTGTGTATGAGGCCCGTGTTTTCTCGCGTTTAGATGTATATATATACGTATACGTATGTTTTCTATATATTTGGAAGTTGAGCGAAAGAAGGAGCTGGTATGCAAATTACGATAAGCTTCTCACGCCACAGGTTGTGCTGCCCCGCGAGCGACGGTCGATGAGCTCTTCTATATTTGGAACGACGCCACTCGCGCCTCCCCTTGTATATTCTCATTATTGTGATTATCCTAATCCTGATCGAGTTTGTACCTACGGGTCTGGGGCGGAGTTCTCCGTCACGCGTTTTTTTTTTTTCCCCTTTTTTCGTTTACGTTACCAGAAGGGTGGTGCGACCCCCAGATGAGATTTGATCTTCGTTCTTGAACCAATGCGAGATTGGTAAGGAGCTCCGAGATTGCTCGGGTACGAGCGTTTTTACGGGCTTGGGGTTGTTCCGGCTACATTTATACATATTTATGTAACAATCTACGTTTTCTCGGATATAAATAGGCATTTGTCAAAACTGATGATGGTTGGGGTTCAAGGGAAAAGGCCGACCAGATGTCTAAACATTTTTCGGAGCGGAAGGAATGGTACATCGTGTATGTAATTCTTGCTTTCAGAATATTTTACTGCATTACATTGGGAGATAATGTTTCCTTGAACCCAACGCTGACGTAGGATGCTGATGCGGCTAATCGATTTGACAACTTTCACGAAAGTAAAAATAGGGGTGTTTTTTTTTTTTTAACCATAGATACATGATGACGTACTCATTTGTTTGACCCTTACATCGAGGGCATTCGCTAAAATAAGAAATATTGGTGCCGCTTTTTCTCTCGTCTTGAATAACTAATTTGGATCCAGTTTTGAGCAAAAATATCGATTGTTGAGCAGCGATGGATGACGATAGAAGGAGAGCTATTCGTGTCGTGTTACAAAGATATAATGCGAAGGGAGTCTCAGGATGGAAATGAGCTTTACTGAATCATTCCCAATCAAATTAGACTGAAAGTGTTGATGCGTAGCCTCTGGAAAGTGAATTTTGTTGAAAATCCTGAAATACTATTCCAAGGAGCTCGAGCGCAATAAGTTGTCAGAATATGAAATTAGTTTCGAAATTTTTAAGCTTCAAGCTACATATAATTTTCAAAAGGTACTGCACAGATAAGCCGTGTAATTAATATTTGAGAGGATCTATGAAAATTTGCCAAAACTTTTTAAAGGACGTTAATGCCAAAGGAAAAATCGAGTCTCATTTTGTTTAGCTAAAACATGGTGAATAATTTTTACTTTAAAATCTTAAATTTTAAGTTCCTTTTCCTCAAGATTTCCTTAATTTTATTTATAAAACAATAATGAAAATAAAATTTTAGCTTTTCGGTGATTCTGTGATTAAGTATGTAACAATAAAACAATACAGTAAAAAAAAATCTAGTTAACACTCGCACAATAATATTATACCAACAAAGTTAGAAGAATAGCCAACTCCAAATAAAGGTGATACTGAGGGAAAAGTAATATATAAATACTCACAGCATAATTGAATAAGCCCAATGTCTATAGTGTTTTGTACGCCAAAAATATCTGAATAACCCAGTTAGGCCTTTGACGTGCGTAACTGTTACGCATTAAGGGAGTCTAAGGGTGGAATAGCCACGACTATTTTTAGGTAAAATACAGAATCGTTTGTAAAATAAGTTTCTGCTTGAATAAACTTCAATTTCTTCAATTTTTATATTATACCATTTTTTAATGCAGTAAATTTATTTTACATCAAATACCAGAGATATTTTTTAAGATTTATAAAACTAGCGTCAGAATAACCTTTTGAGCAAAGAGTGTAAGGTTTCAAATTAATTTTAAAACGGGGGGCTTAAATGACCAAAAAGAATAAAATTCCAAAATTTCGTTTTCTTTCACAATTCAGTAACTAATTTGATTATCCGTACCTTTCATAAAAATTCAAGAGAAAAAGATTTAAAAAAAAAAATATTATGAGATATTTCAAGAATAAGTTTAGTTTACAAATTTTTAGTTGGTTCAATGTAGTCAGAGTAGGTGCTCAAATAAAAAACGACTTTTGATCGATTACTTTTACATTAAATATAAAAGTTGTAAAATACGTTATGTCCAGCACAAACTATAGTAGAAAGACAACGACACGTACATAATACATGTAATTGCACATATATATAAGAATAGTACTGATGTGCGATCTTTGAATGACGTGTACAGTAGCATAAATATTTTAATTTGTTTGCCATGGCATACCTACGTTATATTCAACACTCTAACATTCAGGTAAAACGAATACATATTTATCTTTTTTTCAGCACGTAATACACAATTCTTTAATACATCTTACATGTTCATCATACAAAAAGCATTTAGTTGGGATATAATTATTAATGATAATTTTCTCGCCAATAATCAAACTTCGTATCCAAAGCATCAACCAGATACCACAAAACTATTTTCACTTCCTTACAGTGTGCATTATCATGCACAATCGTTGAATTTACTCTTTGTATTTGGTGGAGTTAATATACAGTGTTACTCTAGTTAGTTTGCTTACCCAATGGTTCATGTATTTCGTTATCCAATTCGATTTTGTTTTTTCACAAATGGAACTCATGGAGATCAAAGTAGTCACTCTAACATAGTCTGTGATGCATTGAATTCTTTAAAATTCGGCAAGTTTGCACTTTTTTGTTAGCTAATAGTTCTATTTATTGTTGGACACACCTTTAGAACAATAACTCTTAAGAGTCTCTACTGTGGTTTCTTCGATCTTTTGTCATGAGGAAATGTATACCTAAAAATTTACATTCGAATCTGCAATCCAAACTTTCGATACTCTCTTAGGAAGGAACTTTCTTTACTTTCAACATCCTCCACTTTATGTAGTTTTGTCAAATCTTGAAAAGAAAATCTGGAAGTAATACTATTATTTTACGTTCTCTTTTCTTTTCTGTTGTCTCTAAATTTCTCTATTATTTGCGTCTCTTGCAAATATAAAATTGAGTTATGTTCCCGAAAAAGGGGTAACCTCGACTCGTTTCATCTTTTTTCGTAGGTATGCGTCTCAGTATAAAGTCATGCGTACGTGCTTATCTGGTATCATCACTGCGCATGCCACTTGACTTTGACATTGGCTTACTTTATGTACTGTGTTAATCTCACTTTTTCTTTTAATCAACTTTTCCTTTTTTCCTTATTTTTCTTTTACCTTGGCTCCCGGGGGAATCGTCGTGTAGTGCGTATCACACGCTTCAAGCATATTTACAAGAACAAACAATGGCTATATATTTTTCCTAACATAGAGTCAGCAAGATGTTAATAAAATAGACACGAAATCGAAATTAGACCCGGGGATCTATCATTATAGTCAATTTAATACTTTTAAAAGTAATTACTTTACGTTAATTCATTAACTTAATGTCACAAGGTCGTTTACGACGTAAGCGATATACGTTGGGTAAGTGGTTGCGTGTATTTTTCTTACTGAACTTTATATTACGCGAGACATGGTTGATTATATGTGAAAAGTCGTACACCAATTGCTGGTTTTTTTATTGAGAAAATATTTATTTCATATTTTATATACATCATTTGTTTGAATCTGAAACGTTGAAATCAGATCTGTCGAAATATCGGCAAAATATACGTGATTGTACAGTAGGGAAGGTCTGAGGTGATGGTTCTAATATTCTTTGAGTGTTAAAATGTATGTATACAAATAAAAAATTATCTCCAGTTCTGAAGTAATACACTGATTATCATAGATTTTTTAAACGAAGAGTAAATAGAATTATTTGCCACACTATAATTTAACAATGACTTTACTCAGATTTAAAACATGAAATACTGATTTTCTCTCCATGCTTACCTGGTAAAAAAATCCTTGCTAATGACCAATTATTATGTTATTAGTTTTGATAAATAACAAGTAAAAAATAGCAATATCAGACGGGAGGTGGCAAAGAACAAAGAAATCAAAGAAGGATCTGAGCAAAGTTTGATTTTTGCAGAGTGTCCGGTGTCGGACGAAGGCATGGAGAGGTTTGCGTGCCCCACGGCGGACCGAATAGGCCGGTATCGCTGCATCGACGATCACGTGTTATGCGACGGCTTCATCGATTGCCCGCAAGGAGAGGACGAGGATAGGCAGGGCTGCATGTTCTACAAAACCGTGAGTATACGTACATACGTACCACACATCCTTTTACTCGTCTTATCGGCTACTCCACCTGTGCCGTGTGTATTTATACCTTTATGTGATAGGGCTGTGCTTGCTCACTTGCTTGCTTTCGATAACAATTATCGCTATCTGTCTGGCTAGCCACTCCGATCATCGCTTCGGATTTCGAGATTGCGTGTTTCATCCGCACGTAACCTGTTACTTACCGTCGGCACTACTGAATTTGGGATAATTAACTGTCTGGTCTTGCTTCATTTCTCCGTGTATCTCTGATTTTTTTGGATGGTTTCAGTTACTGGAGTTTCCGATTTTTTTTTTGATCGGAGTTTTACTATGATCAGCTTCAGTTATACCAAATTTGACAAGAAATATTGAAAGGTACGATGATTGGACATTAAAGTTTAGGGTTGAGATGGTTTCTTTTATAAGGTACTTATATTGCTATCGTGAAAAACTTCATTTACAGTATAATCATCGATAAAAGTAAATCTTTTCAGTAGGTAATATTATTTCTAATATTATTAATAACATTATTTTTGTATAACTAGAAAATACTCTCGTATCATCGATTTCGTACAAAAAGTCCTGCCAAATAATCAGTACGAGTATTCAAGTGGAGGTATCTCGAGTCCCTTAAAATTTCACAATTTTTCATTGAACTCAAGATTATCTATTTCCTCCTTTAGAATTAGACTGTAAGATACTGCCATCTTTCTAAACTTTAACTGCACTACATTGTAGAAACGAGTTTTCCCTCAAGTATAGTGTCAGTCATTTGTTGGTTTTTGAAGGTAGTTTTATAATTTAGGATTGAATCTATAAAGGCGTTTATAACACAGTCACGTTTTACTTAAAAGCTCTCAAAGATACTAATAATACTAAAATGAATCAGTCCTAACAAGTTTTGCGGTATTCTTCACACTTTTTGGTTTCCCAAAATTTTTAGATTCAAAAGATCTGATTTGTAGAAATCGTAATATTATTTGAGTACTGGCGAGATGGAAGTAACTACGAAATAAACGTTTTGTATAGTTGTACACTCCTGACTCATAGAACTAACTTGAAATTGGTTCTATGAAAGCTAGAAACGACATTATACGTTCCCTGCCATAGACGTACATATGTCGACAAATTAATCGTTGATTCTTTATTACATTAAAAAAAAATTCAGATGGTAACACATCTAAAAAATTTTTAGGTATACTCTGGTATATAATTCGCAGCTTACAGTCTTCGATCATTTCCCCGTAAGTTTTGCTGAGAGCGTCATAATTTTTACGTATACTCGTTGGACTCATCTGCAAGGACTATCAACTCCCACTCGCTTTCCAGTTGCATTCAGCTCAGCTAAAAGTTTTCAAATCTAGTTTGTGGAGTGCACAGCGAACTAATGCGAGCGAATCTCAGCCTCCGTGCTATTGGTAAATCGCAAATTAGATTGCTAAAGTTCAATTCCAACTTCGATGGGAATTAGGAGTAAATTTTCATTTTTTTTTTCTTTTACATTTTTTGTCACTGGATTTGCTACGTCATGTGATTGCGTCAGTTAATTTCTTAAAATGTTCCTCGTTCCATACAAACTATGAAAAGTTTGTTTTAACTACGATGAAACTTCTTTGACACTTTTGAAATACTAATGCAATGTCTGACCATACTTAGGTTATACTACTTATTTTTATCATAATCCACGATTGCGTTCGTCTTTCTTTTTCCTTTTTCACACATTTTGTTTTATTACTTTGTTAATATCTTTCTAAGGGACAAAATTATTAAATCTTACACTAACTACCTTCCTAAATACAAATGATTTTTTTTTACTCATTGTAAAAGACAAGTATCAAATCCTTTCAATACACAGGAATTATAATTAAATTTACATTTTTTTTTTTTTTTTTTTTTTTTTACACTTTTTGTTACTGGATTTGTAAACTACGATTAAATTTTCATGACACCTTTGAAATACTCCATTGTAATAGTAATGTAATGCAATGTCTGACCATACTTAGATTGTACTACTTATTTTTTACTCTAATCTAAGATTGCGTTTGTTTTTTTGTTCCTTCGACACACATTTTGTGTTATTACTTTCTTAATACCATTTTAAAGGAACAAAATAAAACCTCACTCTAACTACCTTCCTAGATATAAATATAATTATTTACGTTACAAGTGCGGAATAAAAGATTTCCCGCACGAGTTGTGATCGACGCGCACAAGTGGCCGAAGTTTCTGGGAACGAGTGCCAGTTAAGCGCACGAGTGCGTAGCACGAGTGTGATCGCAGGGCACGAGTTACTAGCATCGGCCACGAAAGCGAGTCAATCACACGAGTACGGAAAATCGTCTCGCACGAGTTGCGTACAAGTTTTTTCGCAGTGTGTGAGGAAAATTGATAAAAATAGTAGAATAAGTAATTGCATTATTCATCCGTGTGAGTTGGAGCCAATTAATATTAATACAATAAATTTCTGAATTATTAAAAAATAGTTGAATATAAAGTAAAAAATAATTAACTCACAAGATAGGTTGAGCGGTGTCCAGGGGCGGCAAATTTACAATAGTAGTTTTCCTACGAGTTTGAAAAGTCTCTGTTTGCGAACCGAGAGGTTTGCGGTCCGAGCCGAAGGCGAGGGACGTAACGAGGTTCGTAAAGGAGACTTTTCGAACGAGTTCCGGAAAACTGCTTTTTCGCCCGAGGAAGTACCAGCCTCCCAAAACCACCCGAGGGAGGAAAAAATCTTTTTTACTCATTGTAAGAGACAAATATGAAATGCTTCTAATCGACAGAAATTAGGATTAAATTTTCATTTTCATTTTTTTTTTTTTTTTTTTACATCTTTTGTCACTGGATTTGTAATGTATGTGATTGCATCACATAATTTTTTCTAACATTCCTCGTTTTATATAAACTACGTAAAGTTTGTTCAAACTACGATGAAATTTTCTTGACACCTTTGAATTACTCTGTTGTAACAGTAATGCAAAGTCTGACCATACTTAGGTTGTACTACTTATTTTTAACCCTAATTCACGTTCGTTTGTCTTCTTTGTTCCATTGCCACACGTTTTGTATTATTGCTTTGTTAATACCCATTTAAGAGACAAAATGAAATCTCACACTATCGACCTTCCTAGACATAAATAAAATCTTTGTTGCTCATTGGTAGAGACAAATATGAAATCCTTTCAATCGACAGGAACCATCTCATCAACGAACGATTTTCCAACATTGGAACTTACGGAATGTATATAAATATAAATGATATGGAAATTACGGAAAAAGAAAAAGATAAGCTCGTATCATCAAACAGAACCAAACCACGCACACGCTTGTACTAAAAAAACCCTTTGTCATCGCATTGCACAGCCCAATCCACATCGCAGTCATCTCGATTTGGAAAACCAATACTCCTCACAGCAACGGCACTCGATAGGCTACATACTTACCAAAGCTAGCGTGAATACGCGTGGTCGGGCATACAAGCGCCCACTCCAAGCCTAACTCAATAAAAGAGAATCTCCACTGAACAATTAAATCCTCCGTGGCATTATTATTATTATTATTATTATTATTATTATTATTATTATTATTATTATTATTGTTGTCCCCCTCTTGCTTCTCTGCACGATCCATCTCTCTTTGCAACTCCCTCTCTCCCTCTCTCTCTCTCTCTCTTTCTTCCAGCAGCCCTATAAAAATCCCCCCTCGTACATGCACTTTCCCCATGCACCGTACTTCGCATTAGCTCTTTCCCGACCCTCCCTCTGCATCAACCGCGGCTTTTGCAACCCCAGCTTATTTCTTCCTCTCATTGTACAACGAAGCGGAATACCAGAGGGATCGGCTTCTACTAGTACCAACTCGTTTTTCCAATTACCCTCGGTCTTTGCACGCTACGTATCTCTTTTCTCTCTGCACCTAAGTAGACGCACTCGAGCGCTCTCGTGCAACGTGGTACAATTTGGTTCGCGACATCGATGAGGAACGCGCGCCCATCACGGAAAAATACCCACGCGTGAGTTCTCATATACTTTTCTGTTGCAGACAAAAGCGCACCTCGACGTACTGGCGGACGCTCTTCTGAGATGGGCGAGGGGTCGTCGCTAAGCCGCTGCATAAAGGAAACCACACGGACACACCTACACACACACACATGCATACAAACCGATCCTAATTTAAACAACGGGAACCGACGTACACGCCGATCTAGAGCTGGAACATCGCATGGGAGTGGAAGAGGAACATCGAGACGCTATTCTTGAATTTTAAACCTAATTGCCGTTAGCCCCGTATAGAAATGATTTTTTCCCATCCTCCGCCACCACTTGATGATTTCTGTATAGCTTAGAACAAAAAAAGTGTCAATAGATGCAACCTCCCCCCCCCACCACCACCCCCTTGGAGACTCCCCGCTCTTCCAATGCGTGCAAGCCTTTCTCATAGCGAGAGTTTCATTGTTCCCGTCACGATTCGCACGAGCGACAGACACTCTTAGCAGCGGCAGTCGATTCCAATTCAATCGAGAGGACAAAAAGAGCGGAGGCGAAGAAAAAGATGACGCATTTATGCACGAGCGTGGCGTCGAGTGGCGCCTGTTCGGTAAAAGCTCGTTGCGGACGAGATAGAGAGAGAGAGGAGGGAAAACGTGACTGTCTGTGCCGTTCAACTGGGGATGTGCTGAGAAGGACGAGGGCGGATGGACAATCACCAGCCGTGAAACTAGAGCCAAAGATCACGCGACTGCGTCGAGGGCACACCAGTTCGGTGACAAGCGAGAGAGGAATAATCACAACAACCCACAGCCAGGGCCACGGGGCGATCGGACACAAAAACCCACACACTCGTTGTCCTTGACGTCACGCACTCGCTCCATTATTTTCGAGTGACACCACTCACCATCAGCTGACGCGTGCGAGCCTCACTAGTACATACATGTGAGGTATATACTCTCGCACGCATCAAAGAGGGCGTCGCCCGGAGCTTGTTTTCTTTTCTTTCTTTTCTTCTTTTTTTTTTCTTTTTTTTTCCTTCGCAACACGCATGACGCGTCGGCAGCCGGGACTATCAATCACGCGCTCCCTGCGTGTACGCAAAGGTATAGGTACTCGGATGTTTTGGGCGTGTGTGCCCACAGTCCGCGTGACGCACGTCGTTTTTCTCGTTTATTCCGGCTCGGCGATTCGCCGGTCGCCAACTAAGGCACGGCCCCGACTCGTTATTCCTTTCGCTAGTCTCGAAACCGCGTCGAAACAGTATCGGAAAAAGAGAAACACTTTATCCTGCGAATCGCGATTGCACTCTGTTATTGTGGTTTTACGAACTGCGTACGATTGCAATGCGATGGAAAAATAATGCCAGGGTTGGATATTTTCGAGCAAAAGCGATGAGCTTGTTTTTTTTAATGATACGTCGACGCTACGAAGAACACGGGAACTCTGCGTGTACTTGAGTGTTCATCGACCGCTGTAAGTGTCATCTGGGCGAAACTCGATGATGATTTCGACTCTGCGACTTTGACGTGGTTAGATGTATAACCATCAGCCTGGAAATATTCTGATTCACGAAGGCAGCGCGATGGAAAAAAAAAAAGCTCGCGAGAGCTCCTCTGGGTCGAGTAACGTCATCGGATGAGCTTTCCAAATCGGGGCGAGGAAAGGAGATACAGAGACGAGTGAGAGCAGGGTGTGGGGAATAGTAAGGAACGAAAGCCCCGGGGAGAAGCAAAGGCAAGTAAAATCAATAACACCCTCGCTTCTTCCTCTTCTCTCGCGCGTTTCGATATCGGACGCCCCCGCCTGCTTCTTTATATTCCCAGTCGCCCTGGCCATGCATACGCGCAATACAAACCCACGGAAAGAGGACTGCCGTGGTAGAGGGAAAGAAAAAAAAAAAAAAAAAAAAAAAGAGGTACGATGGAAAGAAAAAAATAAGCACAAAACACGAAAAAACACGTTCATCTGCTGCTGCAGAGACAAAGCTCTCGTGCGACGTCATCTTTTGTCACCCACGTGGTGTTGTACATCAAGCGAGATTTGACCCGAGCCTATGTGGGTGCATGATTATTCTAGAAGAGTATCTAACGAAGACGCGGAGAGAATAAAACTGCGAGTGTACACGTTACGTCCACGGGAGTGATGAATAATTCCACGCGTGGTCAGCGAATGGGAGACACGGTGCGTTGGGATTAACGTGACCGACGTGCCGGGGGTGTTGACATCAGAGCCCTCTACTGGCACTTCAAACTTGAAAAGACTTGGCTGCGATGAGTGTACTTAATTTACACGTGACGAGCCCTTTGATTATTAAAATATTTTTACTTTATACGATATATGCACACTTACGTGTGTGGTATTGGCGCTAGAGACGTTCGATATATTTATTCCCCCCAGCGCCGGTACTTATTCGCGTAACTTGTCGAATGGAAACTAAAGACTAGCACGTGTATACGTGGATAAGAGATTTATAGACAAACACATAGTAACAAAAAAAAAAATAATAAACAGACGAACGAGATTTACGGTGTTTAAATGTTAATCGTACGCGTTATATGCATGAACAAATTGTTCAGAGGTTATGTTTTGCCGATACAACCCTCGCTACGATGTTTCATAGAGAAACGCAAAGGAGCATCGAGGTTATGTGAGTGTATGAATAGCAAAAGTAAGATTAGAAGAAAGGGTCGGGGCCGCCTGGAGAAAGGCAATGGCAAAATAGAATAAAACCGAGTTATATCATGTCTTACACACTTATAACTATGTGCATTGTACGTGCGTACAATACGTATGAGCAGGTATGTGTGCATGTGTGTGTCTTATACGTGCGTTATGTGGCGTAAGCTCGATCGAAGCGCGTAAAAAGTTCTAATATAATTTTATTTGCATAAGATACAACATGAATACGTAACATTTTTCATCGATACTTGTATGATATGGATGGACATGTTTTTCCTTTCTTTACCAAAATTAATTGTACTCTTTAAAAATTAAGAAAACTAATTCATAACAGAGTAAGCGGGGAAAAAACGTACGAAAAAAATAACAAAAAGAAGGATTTATTCGTTAAACTTTCAAGTACCTTTAAGATTCATAAATTAAAAAAAAATTTGTTCTGTACAAAAAACAAAGAGAGAAAAAAAAATCATAAAATTGAAAAACAGGAAAAAAATGAAGAAAAATCACATCCATATACATATATATAAATTTACATGTATATATATATGTATTTATCAACATCAATCCGTCATTTTCATTAAGAGTATCTCAGAAAAACAAAATGTTGAACTTTTCCAAAAATTTATAGATATTAAGGTTTCTTTGTACAATCTAGTATCTAAGACTAAAAAGAAAAATTCTAATTTATGACAATTATTGTTTAATAAATGTTATTTTTGGATCAAAGACAAAAAGAAAAGTATATGAGATAGCTGACGAAATTCTTTGTGCGCGTCGATCGTAGCCAAAAGAAAACAAACACATTGTGATGTATTCCTAAAGAGAGAATATGAAAAACAAAAATAGTCTAGCCGAAGGATGAGAGTTGAGATGTTTCGTCAAAGTTTTGTTAGTATGAAAAAAGGGCTTATACATTGAATAATTTAAAAAATTTCTTATAGACGTACTAATGAAAAAAAGGGGTGGGAGATAAAAACGAATCAAAATAAAAATAAAAAAAATAAAACTATTTTCTCTTTATGTAAGAAAATTAATAATTCATAAATTTTTCTCGTATCATCATTTTCCAATATTTGGCTGTAACATTTCTTTTTTTTCATATCCATGCATTTTCCAGCGTAATTATTTGAGCAAAAATTTTGTTATATCTATGTATACGTTTTTGCTGATATACGTAAAATATACCTTAAAATTATTTAAAAAATAATAATAAAAAAAAAAAATCAAACGATATGTTGTTCACTGTTTTTCGCAAAAAAATGAGAAAAAAAACGAAAAAAAAGATGTCGTATTTGAAAGATGATAAATGATTAAATTAAATGGACAAAAAGATTAATAATAACAGTGAGAAAAGGGCGTTGAGTGTATAAAAAATTGGATGACAAAATTATGTGTATTACGATATTAACTTTGAACTGATACTTTAATGCTTATAAGATAATTATATATTTGCACCTCGATTAGGTAGTCCTGTGAAATTAATCAATTTATTATATGATTGACTTAATAATAGAAGAAAGAAAAAAATCGGTCTATTCGTTTACCTTTTTTTTTGTAACTGAGCTCAGACTTGTAAAATTTTGTTTGACTCTACCTGTTGATTACCCTCTAGTTCACATGGGTACGTGGTAAAAAATCGTTTAAATATCCACCACCACTACTGATGGAGCTGAGTAAAAAATCTAAGGTTAGCGAAGAAAAAAAAAATAAAGAAACAAAAACAATACGAAAACAATTGAGATGTGCTATTATAAGACTAATATGTGCTGAAATGCTGAGATACAAAAAGACTAAAAATAAAAAAATTAGCAAAAAGAAAAACAGTTTTCAAAGTCAACCAACTGAGGACATTATCTGAGGGTGTCCAAAGACAATTGGATACTAATTTGCAGACTGACATGAATCAATAGTGAATCTTAAGGAGTAACAAAATAAATAATACAATTTAATCATGCAACCAAATGACAATTATGCAAAGTAGATATTAGTTAGGAGCAAATAGATGCTGCGAGAGTCATTCAAGTAATTAAAAAAAAAAATATATATATATATACATAAACNATTCGTTTATATATATATATATACATATATATATTCAGTTACAGAGACACAAAAATCATCATAAGTGTATCGTGTAATAATTTGTTTGGTGCAAAGTATATTATAATGTATTATCATAACGTACACATGAAAAATTCGATGCGTCGTATAGAGTAAATTGTCAAAAGTATTGGGTAATGATGTATACACACATGTATATGCACGTACATGTACATAAATGTGTATACATGATTTCTGAAAGTGTACATGAACTACTGTTTCACCAACTATGACTTCTATATACACTCAAGAATGTAAGAAAAGTGGCATTCGCATTCATACATGCATAAAAATATCCACGTACGAGTGCGTTGCATCGTCAAAAGATTCGTAGATAGGGATAAAAAAAAATCACTATGAAAAGAGAGACGTATACATAAACTTAAATTGTAAATTCAACGAGATAGGTTTACACATGTATATCGTATTGTGTGTGTGTGTGTGTGTGTGTGTACACTCTGTATGTACTGTTTGTGAACGAACGAATGAAAGCAGAACGATAAAGTAAACTTCAACAATTTAATTTAAATTGCGAATAAGATGCACGTAGAGTAGCTGAGAGCATTTAACGCGTACATAGGTATAACGGGAGTATGAGTAAACAAATAAAAAAGCAACAAACAAAGAATCAAGGGTCGTATTGATAGAGGCAGAATTAGGTTTTCGGGACGTAGAAAGAAAGAAAAGTGAATATATACCAGGAACGAAAGCCCCGGGAAGAAGCAAAGGCAAGTAAAATCAATAACACCCTCGCTTCTTCCTCTTCTCTCGCGCGTTTCGATATCGGACGCCCCCGCCTGCTTCTTTATATTCCCAGTCGCCCTGGCCATGCATACGCGCAATACAAACCCACGGAAAGAGGACTGCCGTGGTAGAGGGAAAGAAAAAAAAAAAAAAAAAAAAAAAAAAAAAAAAAAAAAAAAA
>NW_019379710.1:2115547-2129314 GCF_000648655.2 Copidosoma floridanum
AAAAAAAAAAAAAAAAAACTAATAAATAAAAATGATTGTTTGCGTGTATATATTTGTCATGGTATACGAACGAAGCTTTCATCACCCCAATGTCCTCTCGACTGCACATCTTAAGGTCGGAAGCGCGTAACCTTGCAAGTTTTCTGTCCCTGATTTTTCTCGGCTCTACACTCCGAGGTACTTTTTCTATTAATTCTAGCCAAAAAAGAGTAATATCCGCAAACCTTGCCGATCGGTATTTTACTGTTGGTTTTTTTATTTAATCTATGCATTTGCTCATGGAAACATAAAAGAAAACGGCCATTGATGATGGACACGTGGAAGTCCTAAATAAGAGAATCCGGCTATGAATAAAAAAAAAGCATTAAAACATTCATCGCAAGAACGAAAGTGATGCGATAAAGTACAATTTCGCGTGGTTTTCGTAGCTATTTCCAGCAGCGGCGCGCAGATCAATACCAACCGGCTCGAGCGCGCTTTTGATTTGCCGTCACCCCACCCGGCGAGCCTCGCGCGTGTACGCCTGTTACACCCGTAATCGACGAAACGATCCGCGATCGACTATCGTCAGGGACGAGCGGTCACTTGGTGTGTAATACGTATCGCAAAACGTGAAAATGAGAGAGAGAGATTGAGTAAAAGGGGAGAAAAAAAAATCTAATTTCTAAGGCTGACGCAAGTATGGGATGCTTTAACAAGTTGACGACTATGCGCGCTTGGTTTCTTATCGCTGCGCAACAGTTGTATTTATTACCTATCGTTTGATTCCGCGAACAATACCTTATCCTTTTTTTACGAATTTTTTACGTACTTACACGAGGGAAACAAATTTTTCAAGACTCGCCGTTTAGATGATGAAAATCAGGAGCGAAAGAAATTCGTTGGTCGTACAATGTTTCATACAAATATATACGTATAACAATGTAATGTAATACATAATTTTTACATAATTTCTTCGTTACTGTATGATGATCGTAATCATAACAATAAGAATCACAAGAGTATCGTGTAGGTATCAAGCATAGTCGGCGTCCATTACTTTCCATCATCATCGTATTACCCATACATATCTGTATTGACGCTATTTTCTATCATTATAACTATTGATTTCCGTTAATACACTTTGTCCTGTCTACTGTTGCGCATCGATAATGATTTTTATTTTTTTAATTCCCATTTAACCTTTGAAAGCCTTTGCAGAAATTTTCCTAGTCGATGCTGCTAAAAAAAAACGATGGACACAAAAAAGAAAAAAAATTATCGCAACGTCGACAAACTAAATCGTCACACATTGTCCTGCTAAATACTCAGTTTGGATGTTATTTTATCAATTTTTTTGGTAAATGTTTGTTTGCGTGGCTCCTTGCGACTACTGCGCGTAGAGAAGTACTTATATAGTTCATTAGTCAAATCGTCAGAAATACAGTGTAAGAGAGAGGGATGAAAATTAACGGAAATTTCAACACAAGAGATGCCTAATCGGTAACTACGAAGGCCTAAATGTCTAAATGTCACGAAACCAATAATAAGCATATTTGACAATCACAAAATTAATAGTAGACGTATTTGTTATTCGATATTTTTTTAAATTATTGATAATATTGTAAAGCAGAGCTCAACGGACATGCGTTTTAACATTCGTGACGGCTACGTTGTTTTTCTTCTTACATTTTGATGACAAAATTTTTTTATTTCCCACTAAGAAAATACATATATAAAAATCTCTTTTCCTATAGCAGAAACAAAAAAAATAAATAAATAAATAAAAAAAAAAAAAACTAAAAAGTACGTTCGTATAACGCAAAGAGTGGAATAGAAGCAAAAAGAGGAATAGGGGAAGAAAATAAATAATTCGCGCAGTGCGTGAAGCGTTTGAGATGAATTTTTCTCCCGTGTCCGATTTTTCTGTGAGTGGACAGAAAAAAAAAGTTCTCGCTCGAAGAAGTACGCTACGCTTCAAGAGTGATGATACATATATATTTCTGATATTTCGTTAACACATTTCTCTTTCTGTTTCCATAATATGAGAATGTAGACAAACTATTTTATTTCTCGTACTATGAGTAAAAATAGAAAAACCAAGATTTGTCTCAACCAAAATTTTGTCAAGTTGTTTGATGAATTTTCTCGAGCCAAGGTTTATTTTTTTGTTTCAATGAACATTAAAAAAACAATGAATAATAAAAAAAAAAACAACACACTTTAAACTTTTCTCGTTATTATAAACAAAGTTCGATGAATCTACATAAAAGAAATGATTATTCTTAATTAATTCGTTAAATAATGTCTATAGAGCAGATAGGGATGAAAAAAAAAATAATGTTGCAAAAAAGTTTATGATACAATGGTAATGATGAATTTTCGAGGAACGTGTATTTTGAGACTTATTGTACAGGTATAAATGCGAGAAAGACGACTAGATATGTGTACATATATATATATAAAAATATTACGATATGATAATACTATTACTATTATTATGATTATGATTGCAATTATTAACTTTCATCATTAATCACATTGACAATGATGATAATTATGACGATGATGATGATGATGATTAAAGATGATGACGACGATGCTAAACTATCTCTATCAACTTTTTTATAATATTGCGTATACAAGCATATTGTTAACGTTTTTTGCGTTCTAACGATTCATTGTTCCGATGTATTATCATTCTATTTTTCTTATTTTCTTTTTTCTTTTTTTTTCTTTTTTTTTTTTTTACGAACGAACGGGTTAAATTCAACTAGTTTTTGAATTTACGTCAATTAAAAAAAAAAAAAAAAAAACTAATAAATAAAAATGATTGTTTGCGTGTATATATTTGTCATGGTATACGAACGAAGCTTTCATCACCCCAATGTCCTCTCGACTGCACATCTTAAGGTCGGAAGCGCGTAACCTTGCAAGTTTTCTGTCCCTGATTTTTCTCGGCTCTACACTCCGAGGTACTTTTTCTATTAATTCTAGCCAAAAAAGAGTAATATCCGCAAACCTTGCCGATCGGTATTTTACTGTTGGTTTTTTTATTTAATCTATGCATTTGCTCATGGAAACATAAAAGAAAACGGCCATTGATGATGGACACGTGGAAGTCCTAAATAAGAGAATCCGGCTATGAATAAAAAAAAAGCATTAAAACATTCATCGCAAGAACGAAAGTGATGCGATAAAGTACAATTTCGCGTGGTTTTCGTAGCTATTTCCAGCAGCGGCGCGCAGATCAATACCAACCGGCTCGAGCGCGCTTTTGATTTGCCGTCACCCCACCCGGCGAGCCTCGCGCGTGTACGCCTGTTACACCCGTAATCGACGAAACGATCCGCGATCGACTATCGTCAGGGACGAGCGGTCACTTGGTGTGTAATACGTATCGCAAAACGTGAAAATGAGAGAGAGAGATTGAGTAAAAGGGGAGAAAAAAAAATCTAATTTCTAAGGCTGACGCAAGTATGGGATGCTTTAACAAGTTGACGACTATGCGCGCTTGGTTTCTTATCGCTGCGCAACAGTTGTATTTATTACCTATCGTTTGATTCCGCGAACAATACCTTATCCTTTTTTTACGAATTTTTTACGTACTTACACGAGGGAAACAAATTTTTCAAGACTCGCCGTTTAGATGATGAAAATCAGGAGCGAAAGAAATTCGTTGGTCGTACAATGTTTCATACAAATATATACGTATAACAATGTAATGTAATACATAATTTTTACATAATTTCTTCGTTACTGTATGATGATCGTAATCATAACAATAAGAATCACAAGAGTATCGTGTAGGTATCAAGCATAGTCGGCGTCCATTACTTTCCATCATCATCGTATTACCCATACATATCTGTATTGACGCTATTTTCTATCATTATAACTATTGATTTCCGTTAATACACTTTGTCCTGTCTACTGTTGCGCATCGATAATGATTTTTATTTTTTTAATTCCCATTTAACCTTTGAAAGCCTTTGCAGAAATTTTCCTAGTCGATGCTGCTAAAAAAAAACGATGGACACAAAAAAGAAAAAAAATTATCGCAACGTCGACAAACTAAATCGTCACACATTGTCCTGCTAAATACTCAGTTTGGATGTTATTTTATCAATTTTTTTGGTAAATGTTTGTTTGCGTGGCTCCTTGCGACTACTGCGCGTAGAGAAGTACTTATATAGTTCATTAGTCAAATCGTCAGAAATACAGTGTAAGAGAGAGGGATGAAAATTAACGGAAATTTCAACACAAGAGATGCCTAATCGGTAACTACGAAGGCCTAAATGTCTAAATGTCACGAAACCAATAATAAGCATATTTGACAATCACAAAATTAATAGTAGACGTATTTGTTATTCGATATTTTTTTAAATTATTGATAATATTGTAAAGCAGAGCTCAACGGACATGCGTTTTAACATTCGTGACGGCTACGTTGTTTTTCTTCTTACATTTTGATGACAAAATTTTTTTATTTCCCACTAAGAAAATACATATATAAAAATCTCTTTTCCTTCCTATGATCAAGAGCGTATGGTGTTCGTTCTTCGGCAAAGCGAAACAATATTTTTTTTATTTAATTCTATTACAATATTGCACACGATGTTGTTCACGTTGTGTATTTGGAATGTGAAAAAATGAAAAAAATAAAGTAAAATAAATAAAAATATTGTAAATATATATACGGCGCATTCGAATAAAGGTACTATTCGAAGTCATCTGTGGTTTTGTTGCGAATAATTTTAAAATATTCAACGACTGATATATGCTGTTTCGTACACTCAGAAGGTCACTTAATTGGAATAACTCAATGAATATATACGTCTGCTGATGAAGTGATTTTTGCAATTCACGAGTAAAATTTTTACTTTTCGATTTAAGGCTTTTAATCAAGATTATTTAAAAATAGCCATGAGCTTGACTTGTAGCTAACAACATGGATGAATCTATTTTTTGTTTCGTTGACAGTTTTATCATTAAAAATGTATGATTAATGAAGAATAAAAGTTAGTCCAACTAAGAATTCACTCTGGGTGTAAATAAAAGACAAAATTATGTGTATAACTAATAGTGTTTCATCAATGACATAACAAAGTCGCTTACATTTTAACAAAAATCAAATGAATAAATATAAATTTAAATCGGAATCTTTATTTCACCCTTAATAATATGATGCTTCCATATTACCTACTCCTAATATCCTTTCTTCCTACGCTAAACAATATTATTGCAATAAGATATTTTATTTAATTTTCTTTCATTGGCAAAGAAGATGCAATTTTTTCTTACGAATTATACCAACTAAAGTACTTAGATGTGACTATACAAACATCAAGATTTCTGGTGCAAAAAATGCAAAATTATTAAATGAAACTCTGCAGGAGTTTCTAAAAGATTTGTATAGATTTGACTGTAATAATCACTATATAATTTTTCTATTTTGACCCATATGGTTCTGATTACGTAAGTATCAGCTTACAACTATTTTACTACAACGTTTTTATGAATTAGCCTGTTTTTTGTCAAAAATTGATAATGTAAGACAACATTGTCCTTCTCTTATTTAGTTTTTGTTTCAAAATTACTGTATTTAAAGGTTGTGAAAAAATAAAATGTTAAATTTACAAATACAGTGGTAAAATTTTTTTTATTCCCTGACTTATATTTTTCTTTGTCATTTTGTTCAGCAAATCTTATAAACCGATTGATATCAAGTATTATTCTTATTTATTAATTAAAATGTATAAACAAATAACCTTATAAAAAAAATTAAAACGTAAAAAATCAGTAAAACGAAAAAAAATGTTCACCTTAAACATGTAATCTAGCTAAACGAAATGATTAAATGGTATAGTATTTCTTTTGTTGCTTGTAGACAATCAATTAGATAGCAACTTTTATTTGCTTCACAAACTTCAAACTAGTGCTTATTTCCTTGTTTTACGTTTTATCATATTTACATTTCTACCTCGCTTTTGCCTACTCCACTTGCCGTCGTTTTTCTACCAAGATAATTCGGATTTATTTCAGACTACGTGACCACTGCTGCTGCTGCGGTGACGCACGTGTTAGAATTAATTGCCTATAGTTGAGGGTAACGGCAAGAATGAAGTTCATTAATTTATGAAATAATGGGTTTGGTTTTCATTTGTTAAAAAACAGCTCGTATAGGTAAATACGTTATTCAACGAGGTGTGGTAGATTTGACACTAAAAAACTTTTTCACGAAATATTGAAGGTGTTACGAAGGTGACGATTATCTTATAGCCAAAGCTTGTTTTCTGTAAGTGGAGACCTCGAAGTTCGTATGAGTAAAATATTAAATTAATGGACACACGCTGATTGTATTCAATTAAAAATTATAGTAAATTAAGCAAGAATGCAACATTGGTTTGACCTTCGTATTTTCTTTTTAAATTAACAACAAAGTTATTCTCTTTAGATTATAAACAATTAAAAGATATACTGTTCTATTGCTACAGTTTGGTTTCCTTTTCACAAAATTTTTCATACGGCTGTACATTCCTAAAAAAACTTCAATATTCTGATAACAGTTAAATTATTTTTACTCATCTTCAAAGTTCAAAAGAGAATACTAATCATTTTATTTCCAACCCTTTTATAAAACAGTTATTGAAATGTATCACTCAAGTGAAATGTAGTCAATTTCTTTTAGTTATCTTAGCTCACACCTCAGAACAACTAATCTAAAACTTTTGTAGAGCTAAGCTTGACTGGGGCTAACTTGTAAGAGCTTTCATCATCCATACATTATTCATGTCCTCATTACTTCAAAATATCAAAGACATGATGATTTCACGTTGGATCGTGATTCTACTATCGAACCCACTGACAACTGCATGAGTTTACTAATGCCCACCGTTTTGCCGTGGCAGATATAGTCCGCTGGTGAGTTTGAAGTTTTTCTCGAGATGCTCGTGTTTATAAAAAACTTGTACTGTCTCGACATGACAGGAATAAATTTCATGTGGATTTTAAAGATTGTGGATAAGCTTACTTATTCGTTAAAAAAGTATACTCCACAAAAATTGAATGTACTACAAAGGTGGCGATTATCTTATAGTCGTGCTTTGTTCTTTTTAATCGGTTGAGGCTTTAAAGCTCTTTAAAGAGAAGTAATTACGCGATCAATGCCAAATGAACCCAATTGAGGACTGTAAAATGATATTTCTACGATTGAGAAATGAAAGTGATAATTTGGTTTTTATAATTTTTTTTTTAATTCCCAAAAGTTTTCTTAAAAACTACTCTTTTTTTATTAAGATTTCGTTTTCTGGCTTTTTACAAAATTTCAATACTATGTAAGCTATATATTCCAGAAGTCCATTAATTTTTAGAAACATAATATTTACTATTTCTCATTTTATTTTCATCTCAAAAATTAATTATCTAAATCCATATGAATTTTTTACTTCTTCTAAGGTTTTTTTTTTTTGTTGACTTATTAAGTGCTTTTGAATTTTGGTTTTTTGATAGTCTATTTTACGGTTTCCAAATGCTTAGTGCTTAGATAATCGTGAAATCTATGAATTTTATTGAATTTTAATGTAATTATATATGTATTTTTTAACTTACTTGTTAGTTTCCTCAGATTTTTAGTCATTACAAGGATAGAAGTCCACGACGTAGAAAAATACCTTTATTTTGGGTAACACGTTTAAAAAATATTTATAAACTATAAATAAATCCTAATTCCTTATAAAGAAAAACAGATTCAGATACACAAGATTATTTTTACATAATTAATGAATTTTTTAAACAGTGAACTGTGCAATGAAATTTATTATTCAAATACATATATCAGTGAAAAAAAACCAGAAGCATTACAGTTAATCATGATGTACAAAAAATAACGCATAGTTTAGTAATAATGTTTGGTTCGGAGGTCAGAGTATAAAGAGCAATAGTTTCACATTTTTTCAATAGAGCAAATAAGGAATGAGAAATGAAATTTTGGTTTTTCATTCGCTCTAAATTATTGTAGATTCTTTGATTCTTTAGTTAAATGATTATTGGAAATTTAGTCAGTAATTAGCACCATTTAATTTATTAGTTCAACCAATTATAAAAAATATTGCATAAACTGTTAGTATTCTTAAAATACTACCATATGTAGGACTCCTATACTTTTCCAAGATTGAAATTAAGGACGCATTTTGTACGTTTAATCATTGTCTGTGATTTAGACAAATGTTTCATATATTTATAGCTGAATTGCATCGCTTGAAAACATTAATTTTTTTCTCTCTTGAGTTTAAATTAAATATTCCATGATTTACAAAACGGGCCTTATAATAAAATTCTATGCTCTGTTTTGCTGCACTGTAAAATTATTTTCCAGTGATTAAGTTATATTGTTTTATTTTGACCATAAATTAGGAGTCCAGCAGTTCCTATTACTTTTCGAAAAATACATCTGACAAAGTATAATCGAAGTACACTGAGGAAATATTTACGATTTTGAGTAAGTCCATAAGCCCCTACACCTTAAATTTTTAAGTGACTCTGACCTCCTTTCCAATTTCAAAAAAGATTAAATGACTAGCTCAGTATATGATCTAAATTGATATACATTCATTTTAATTTTTCATAACTTTTTTTCGGTCAATTTGCAGTTATTTTACTTTAAATTTCGGGTTCAAGCAATTTAAGTGCAATCAAAAATTTTTTTTAAAACCGTGAAACTATGTAAGACTACAAAAATCTCCTAGTAGTAATACTACTACAATAAATTACTGTCTTACGGAATGTAGAAAGGTCATATACGAAAACGATGTTTTCATAATCTGAAAGATAAAAAAATGTTTGTACTCGTAGGTTTTTTGACTACATTATTAGTGAACAAATTTTATCAGCGTATACTTACCATCCCGTAGGTCTCATAGTTTAAAATGCAAAATGTCCCTGCAGTGAAAAAACAAGGCTTCATGCACCGATATCTCATGATTGTAAGCAAAATTTTAGTTTCCCTAGACAATCGATACCATTCCCCCATGTAACTGTAAAAGTAAAGCATCGATAAACAGATATAAAAAATATAAACTTTTAATTTTTAACGACAATTGTACATATTTACGTTGATAGAAATAAATCTTCGCTCTCATTTAGGAGTAACTGTCCTGGCCAATTTAACACAAATAAAATTCCTAATACAGCTATGAGAAACGTACTTTGTCGGGCTATTTCAAAATAGTCGTCAGTTTCAAGCATCTGAAGTTCAAGGATAACAATCGTTAATTTATTAGCTAATAATAGGGTTGAAAAGTATTAGTGGAATGCAAACTCACGCAGATTGGTATGATGCTGAGAAACATTAATAACACAAACATAGCTATGGCAAATAAGACGTTGAATGTGTTTTCAATAGTGTCAGTGAGCCTTTTTATTTTATTGGATAAATATTTGAATTTAATTTTTTGTAGATAAACTCGTGTAAAATATAACAAGAACTATAAATTTAATTCTTATTGTCCCTTCACTATTGTATACGAGATAAAAATCGTTGTGATAATGTTTAGGGCGTAACGCCTCAGCCTTGTTAGTGGGCATAGTTTAATTCAATAATCAATAGAATCTAACTATTTGTACTTCAAAAAATTTGTTGATATTAATTAAAAAAAAAAAAAAAAAATTTAAGCCCATTGTGTAGTATAAATATGTATACCTAGCAGTAATTAATCCTCAGTTAATAGGATGAATAGATTCTCATCAAACGCAGGTATTTATCTTTCTTTTTTATTTGTATGCGATTGAATACCATTTCTTTTCTTTATTTTTTTATGCAACAGCTGCATTATGCGGAGCATAAGAGTTGTGTAAGCATATATTTATTTTTAAAAAAGGTCCATAGTGTAGAGATCCGGAAAGGAGTACTTCATTTTTCCTAATTTTGATCAATTTCTACATGCAATTGTTGCATTATTTCGAAATAACAATTTTTTGAGGTACCCTCCAAATGGCGCCAATTTTTCTCGCAATGTCATGTACTACGTAAGGGAAAAGTCGTGAACACAGGTTTCAGTGAAGGTGACACCATTTTTCCGTGATTTACAAAAAAAAATAATATCTACGTATCCATGACACGCATACAGATGTAATAATGGCATGCAAATCGCGAAAAAATGGTGCCTCTACTGAAATCCTTGTTTATTATTTTCCCCTTATGATACATGATATTGCAAGCAAAGGAAGCCCCATCTCGAGGGGGTGCCTCAAAAAGCGCTAGCATTTTACATCACACCGTATAAGACTATCGATACCACACTACTATTATAAAAGTAATAATGTATACTAAGCATGTAAAAAATTATGATAATTGCAAGTATGAGATATGCGTATTGTAATAGTAAAATACCTGCTTTGCAGGTCCCTTGGGCCGCAAAATAGCCCCGGAGACGATGGCGCTTATGAGGCGAATGCTATTTTTCCTACCGAGGGCATACCAGCCTCTCAAAAACGCCCGAGGTAGGAAATAGTAGTTTTCCTACGAGTTTGAAAAGTCTTTGTTTGCGAACCGAGAGGTTTGCGGCCCGAGCCAAAGGCGACTACTATTTCCACACGTACACACCTTTTCCGCACAATATGTGGGAAAATCGATTTTCCACACTAATATCAGTGCGGAAAACACCTATTTTCCGCACACTTATTGCGAAAAAACTTGTACGCAACTCGTGTAGGACGATTTCCCGCACTCGTGTGATAGACTCACACTCGTGGCCGGTGACGGTAACTCGTGCCGTGCGATCACACTCGTGCTACGCACTCGTACGCTCAACTGGCACACGTTCCCAGAAACTTCGGCCACTCGTGCGAGTCAATCACGACTCGTGTGGGAAATCGTCTTTTCCGCACTTATTACGTAAATAACTATTTATAAATACTGTGCAAAATATCCTAGTTTATTTAAATAATGGATATTCCAAAAATATTTCAAAAAATTTTGCCTAGAGATTGAACTTATAAAGACAAAGAAAACATACTTTTCTCAACTTTGTATCCAATACGTACTTTCCCAAGTATTACCAGTGTAAAATCTGGTAAAGGCCTTTTATGTCTTGATAAGCTATTTCTATCTATATAATATGGTTTTTCTGAAACATTTTTGGAATACACTGAATCCAAAGTACAGAATTTAAGTTGCTATTTTTATAATGAATAGTATCGAAGTGGTATACACAAGTCCCCTAACAAACAATCAAGTCAGCGTTTTTCCAACAACTGGCTGGAATTACTTCCATTTGAAAGTTATTAAAACTGATACTCAACTCTATACAGTCTTGGTGTCGTTTGATAGAAGAAATAAGCATGTTATAAGCTTCTTTTTTTTTCTCAATAAGTTCTATTGAGGCCATCCGTATACGATACCTGAAAAAATATATTATTATGATTTTTATAAATAAAAAATAGTTAGTAACTGAATTATACTCTTGATATCAAAGTTAATTTATATCTTACTTGATAACGTTGAAGGTTCCAATAATTTGATGTACAAAAGTTAAAAAAGAAAAAACAACCGTTACTGTTGTAAAATTAGCTACAGACATGAGCGTCAAACACGAAAAGTAATGTACATAATAATTTTCATTTGGATCGGTAATAAAATTGACCTTTACAAAGGAAATTCTTGTTCGGGGCTCATCTAATGGATAAATTAAATCCAAATATACTGGTATTAACGATGCTTGAATAGCTAATATCATACCTACAACTAATAATCCTACGAAACAATATTGAATAAATATTATTCATAATAGTCTATTTGTACAAAATTTCTTGATGTAAGATAATTACCCAACATGATTTTAATCAAATATAATCCAAAGTTTCCATTTTCTATAAGAATGGCTTTTTCAATTTCGGATTCAATTGTTAAAAAATTGAGTACTAATTTTTCATTAATATTACGAACCTTTTAAGAAACAAAATGTATAGCTGATTAAAATTGTCTTCAAATAATAAATCAAACAATAAATAATGGTCTGATGTAAGTACCTTCTTATAATTAAGTATGATGAAGTAATATTGTGATAATGTTACTGCTAAATACATAAAAATAATTAAATTTTCAGTCCATAATATGAAATCACCACCCCAGTGGTTTATAATACCTAATAACTGAAAAAATACGTATTTGATTGTGTCATTCATAATAAATCAACCAGGAAAAAATTTGAAAAGTAAGAGTGCCAAGGTTCTTCTTTAAAAACCAGTTTTTCTGCTGATTTTCTTATTAAAAAAAAGTTTTTCAAGAAAAGCAAAAAGAAACAGTCCATTAACATGCACAAAAAAACTAACGAGAAAAAAAAAATTCTAATAATAATTGATTTTTCATTTTAATTTTTATTTATCCACTAGTTATTGCTTAGTAAGATCAACATTGAAAAAAAAATTTTTTTTTGAGTCAAATTTAAAAATTGATCAAATATAAATTAAAAAAAAAAAAAGACAGTAATTTACAGTAAGTACAAAAAGACAGTAAGTTAGCCCAAATTTTCTTCTTCAGTAGTGATGTGCATTTTGACAAAAAAGAGACTGTATTACATTAAAATTAATCAAAGGAACATTTAGCTGCAAACACAATTTCTCTCTCAATACGTTTGTTTCTGGAAAATTTTATAATCTTGAAGATCATCTGATATGATACATCTTAAAATAACAATTTAAAGCTTCAAAATCTACTTTAAAAAAAAATCAATTGTAAAAAATCGAAAAAATCGAAGTTTAAAAAGAATTCAGAAAAAAAAAAAAAAATTTTAACAAGTAGTTTTAAGTCAATTGATAACATTCAGTGCAATAACAAGTTAACTAGAAATACATATTTTAATTTTTTTTTAGATCTAGACTTGGTATTACTACAAGTTTTAAACAAAACTTAATCTTTTTTCTAGATATTACAAATTGAAATTATTATTGCCGTAAGGATAATTTACATGAATCACAAGCATGGAGATGATTTGTTACTAATTATACAATTCTTGTATTTGTTTAGGAAACATAAATTTAATCTGATATATTCTTTGATTTATTTCTCTACATGTACTATGTGTAGTAACATTCATGAAATTCATAAATATTTGCTTACCGAATATACTTCTCCAGTTATTAGTATAATTGATACAATGGATATCGATATTATTTTTTCTGTTAGAGGTCTATCAGGCCACAATCCAACGACGGTACTCATAATTCTTATCAGCAACACATAATCGTTTGCCAATGCTAAATTGTCTAATGCTTCTCCAGACATTTTTTTCTGTAAACTTCGTCCTTAATCTTCCTTGAAAGTAACCACGTAACCAAGTGCTTGAGTTGTTCCATTGTAAGACTACTATTAAAAATTTTGTATCCACGCATATGTCTAATTAAATTTGATTATGATGTAATTTGCATGAATAATATTCGTATATGCGCACTCGCTTTATTGATGTGTCTATAACCCTCAAGGTTTCTCCAAGGAAATGGAAAAAAAACTAAAACCTTTGCAACTACCATATTACTATACTATTCAATTTAAGAGAAAAGAAAGTAATCATTCCATAAAATGATTGTGACCCAAGTATGTATGCTTACACGTAATGACACTCTTAGACTGTTTCAAATTATCATATGATCAAGTAATTATCTGAAACAGCTTTACAGCTTTGAATCTTCATGTTTTGGGATCTTTTCTCTGACTAATTTCAACAAAATTATAGTAACTAAAAAATGTGAGTATGCATCTATAGTATGATTTTGTATTTTTTTTTTTTTTTT
>NW_019379710.1:2139523-2186701 GCF_000648655.2 Copidosoma floridanum
CAGCAGCATATGTGAGCTCAAATATCATCGTAATTACTTAAACACGTATAGCGCAATCGTCACCAACAGCCACTGCAAATAACGTATTAGATGTACGAATATTCTTTTTTCTATTTATAATAAATATGATTTTTACGAATCATTTGGCCCACACTGAGAGGGAAAAACTATATAAATTTTAGGGAAATTATTTTAAAAAATACACTGCTCTAAATAGTAAATTGTATTACAAATGACAAAATGGAAAAATTATTATTGAAACAAAAAAAATTTTTGTTCAAATAGTAAAAATTATAGTTAACATAGTAAATATTACAATTGTAGCACATACATTTTTACGATTCCATTAAACAGAGACTTTATCTGTTTTGGCATCTTAATTAGAACTTACGCTGCAGAACAGCCATTTTTGATATAATATCCTTATAATTTTTTATAGATTTTCCTCTCAGTGTAGAAACTAATGCATGTGTACGTCTTGTACATATATTTTTTTATTTGTACACAAATTACGATAATTATATACGTGTCAGAGTTAAAGGAATAAAGTGCTCGCTTGGAGCCTTTAAAACCATATGAAGACGAGATCGACGACGACGATGACGAAAAGGGTATGGTAACATTGTTTTATAAATAGATAATAAAATAAATGTATATATTATGGTACAACAGTATTCGCTCGGTCGCTCGCCCACTTTCCCTCCAACGGTACACCGTCACCTTCCATATTCTTCCGTTGCGAGGTTTATTGATGATCGCACGTACAGTCTTAAAGCAGACTCATCTTCCAGCAGCGTAGGTGATAGGCTACCTCTTGCACCCTGCAACAAACATAAGCACATCGTGAGTGACAGAAAATAAATGATTGCATACATGAGTCGTTAATTTATTTTATTATGACCCGTATTAATTATAAAAGAGACTATGAGCAAATACATATCAATAAATTGGTAAAAAAACGCTGTTTAAAAATATGGGTTGAGACTAAAGTATAGTTCTTATTCTGTTTCATGATTCTAGTTGACCAATATTTTGCTGTACATTTATGATTTTTGTTATATTTTACATAATATATTCGAGTTTTCCAACGAGTTGACAGAATAATTTTTTCAATTTGGACTATTTACTATAAACTGGTTGAACACATAGTATGGATTTGCTTTGTTTTTGGACAAACAGCCTAGTCGTAAAAGCAAAAAAAAAAACAATAACTCATACAAACTATGGCATCTCGATCAGTTATTCTCTTGAAATTAAATTGGTTAAAAGAAACTCTAACTTCTAACGATTCGAAATTTTCTACACATGTTTTTGAAAGGTAAATGCACGAGGTAGTATAAACAAATTTCTAACTTTCTAAAAATTGATCGATCGAAATCTTGACTTTTAGATTAGAATTATTTTCAGGAACACCATTTCACTTTTGACAAAAACTGTAAATAACTTAACAGTACGAGTAAAATATCTAAAATATTTGGGCCTGATTCGTTAGATATTATTCGAGTACTTATTAGCAAGTTGAACGTAACTTCGTGGTAACTGCCCAAAAATTTTTGTAGTACATCTCGCAAGTATAGCCTTATTGCCAGCGTCTTAATTGTCGACGATTGTAAAACTTGAATTATGGTTAATGAAGCATTCATTATCGACAAGTAATTCTTCCTGTCAGTAATTTATAATAGTGTTTATTTAGCTACACTATCGATTAACATCCAAGTCAATGTGCATTATATGGACGCATCGCATACATAATATTTTTCTTTCGCGAAAAGAGAAATACTGTATACGCCCGATAGGCGCCCACGCGTGTCTGAGTTTCACAAGGCGCCTTCGAGTGAAGATGATTGCAAATCAATGTTGCAGCTCTGAAGACGTGCTCGCACGCACGTACATACGTATATTTTGATGTAGAATAACTCTTGCAAACTCGATTTTTCACACTCGGCACTCCCTGGGCATAGGTACGTACATATACATTTTGCTTCCTACTTTTTTACGCTCTCGACGAGGAGTATTTTTCACATACCCCTTGTAGTCTAGAGGCTAGCTATACAGTTAACCGCGAGATTCATAGATCCGCCAAGTTTCTCTAACTTATGTTTTGCGGTATGATTTTATGAATTTTTTTGTCAAAAACCACAAAGTATATGTATTTATTTCTCGTATTTTTTTGCTAAAACTGTACAGAAAAATAAAAAAAATATTTTTTATTTGTTTAAGTAATTATTAATAATGATTTTCTTTCCGCTTTTAATTGAAATCACACGTGGTATTTAAAGGCAGCAGATCAAAGTTCGTAATAAAAATATTGATTTAAAACAACAGAGAATTAAGTTCCTGAACAAGTAATACCGATATATTAGCTCAGGTTTAAAAATTGTATGTTGTTGTGTTGTACTCTGATTTCACGTACAAAGTTTGGCGTTAAACTTTTCCACTAGTAAAAAAAAAATAATAATAATAGTATTGGTTTAGCAAAAAGACGGAGCAAGTGGATGAAAAGCGACCAACTCGATATATGTACAGGCTACGCTGTCCGCGAAGTTTCACGGGCAATTGCCCCGTTACGAAATGGAGGATGGGAATAAAAAATTTGCGAAATATTGGCGGAGGAGAAAAGAAACATTTCGGACGGGAAAATGGTCGTTTGGACGAACGGACTAAACTTGGCAACGCAACAGTATGTCGTGATATAACGAAATTTGTTGGTGCTATGTATAAATGTATATTATATACGTAACGCGAAGTACAGTGGCGCGGAACAGTGAACACTTTGAGCGTTTAACGAGCCCGAAAAACGTGGAGTCAACATTTCGCGCGGGTACAGCAGCATACATGGGTCATTTTACAAAAACCACATTATTCCGTGTCCCAGTTTGTTTATCTGCGAACTTATTTTAAGTATTTATTTACATCATTTTTATCTTAATACATGTTTCGAGAAAAAGGTCAAAAACTTTATATGTGGCTAAAATGTCATTTCTGTGATAAAATTTTTTTTTATTCTACTTTATTACAGGTTATTGCCAATATAATATATTCATAAACTTCCTCCGTACATTAGTGGCACTGGAATCTTTATGCCAAACTTCAAAAATACTTAACCATTATTTGCACGCACGCTAAATGGGTCCGGCTAAAAAATGGCCAGTGTGTTTCAACCTCACCCACAACTTAAAAAAAAAAAAAAAAAAAAAAATTAAAAACACTAAATTTTAGAAATTTCATCGAATCACACATCCGAGCATTGCATTTTTCATGCACCGATCCATATAGAATGTAAGTAAAAGAGAACCACGCGTAGGCAGGCACTTTTTAACGAGTCTCAAATTCATTCGTACGGCCGACGCGTCACGTGCACGCATTGAATTCACAAAAGCTCTCGGTGAGAATATTCATCGTGTGTATGTATAACATACACGGGCACGCCGAGGGTGAAAAGAGTTTTCGCGAGAATGTGTGCGCTTTTCATATTGCGCCCGGGCCAAGTAACACACGCGTGATATGGGTGCCCCGCCTTTTATCGAGTCCCCGTTCCTAGTGGGTGGCACTGCATTATGCACGCGCTTTTCTTCATACCCAAGCACACACCCGAGCGAATTTTTCGTGTACGGCAATCAACTGACGCTTTTTGTTCTTCGCTAGTGCAATAAAAACGCGTCGTTTTACTAAAGGCTGCTCGGGATGAGAAATAAATGAAAATCGATCGCAATACGTTTACGGTACCACCCTTTTTTTTTCTCTGCAGGATTCGGTGTGGAATGTAAATGACAAATTAAATGGATCCTGCCGTAAAAGCTCCAATCAAGAGACGCATTTTTCTGTCCAATTTTTGTAATAGCCATCGTTTGACAAATTATCAAGATGTTCATCATAAAATAAATTTGTTAAAAAAATTAAAGTAGAATCATTTGAGATCATTGAAAATAATTGACAACTTGTGTTTTTTTTTACATAAATAACATTTTATTGAATAAAATGTACGTTTCATCATGCAGACATGACGTTTCGTTTTACTGATAGAAAGTATCACTTGAGACTGGCTAATGATTTATTAACAATGATTCAAAACTTTGGATTGACAACAATGTCGCTAAATTTTTTCTTTTTTTTTTTCAAACCACTGTCATAGTGTCAAACATTTCACTTATTAACTGTCAGTGTTGGTTCAAAAATTAATGAGTACAATTTGAATACAATATTATCTATCAGTGTATCATGCTTATTTAATGTTACGATGCACGAGTACACCACTATATTGTCAATTCCTCTTTTTAAATAAAATTTTGTAAAAACTAAATTAATTAATACTATGCTCAATTACGAAAATTAGTAACATTTGCAGTATGTTTCAAAAGTTGTTTGATGAAAATTTATGAAAAATATCTTATTGAAAACTATTTTAGCATCAATACTTTTTTGGTCGATTGATTTTGGAGAGTTTCAGCCAAGTTCCTCGAACAGACTTTTGGAATGAGAAAAATGTGGGCATCTCGAGTTCATGAAAAAGTCTCCACAGAAAAGTCCGTTCAATAACGAGAGAAAAAGTTACATGCAGAGAGATAGAAAGAGAGAGAAGTGAACGTGGTGGTCTGGAATTTCACTCGAAATGAAATTCAGAGAGTTGCCGTACAGAGTTCGACGATCCGCTGAGTTCTACTAATTAATGAAATGCCGAGAGAAATTGCAGCACGAAAAAAAAGAGTAAAAAAAAAAAAAAGAAAAAAAAAGAAAAAAGAAAGGAAAGAAAATTTCGTTTTAATTACGCTGGAAAATAAAGTCATTATTTCGCTGCGCTCGTACCCGGAAGCTCTTTCACAGGAGGTTTATTTGCAGTCACGCGAGCTAGTACTGAACGAGCGGCCGCCGAGAGGAAGCGAGCACATTATCCGATATCATGGCACGACATTGTTTAACAAGGGAGAGCGGAAAAAGTGACAGCAGCGTAGAAAAGTATAGGGTAGAGAAGGGGTGAAAAGGCTAGTGTAGCGCACCACCGGTGGGCTAAGTCTGCACTGAAGGGTGATTTGTCATTAACGCTTTTAGCGCCGCAAAAGGGAAGCAAGACGGGGACGAAGTAATATATTTTTCTCTTTTTTCCACAAGCTCCAAATATTTATGGCTTCTAAGGCGAAAAAAAAAAATTGAAACACCCCAGCTGAAAAACTCTATTATCGCTGATAAAATAGGGAAAAAAAGGAGCAGTCGCAAATACATGTCAGGTCGGTCCTGTCAAAGCGAGAGAAAGCTCTAAAAAGCTGAGCGTCCCTTCTGGGGTGCCAGTCAAGTTTAGTTTGTGCGAGCAGGCATGTGGGGTGACTGTCGCACCGTGTATGCCTTTTCTTGTTGCCGTACTTATACTCGACACGTCCGAGGCGTTGCTCTTCGTTATAACTGATTACGGTCAACGCCTCATGATCTTCCGGACGTTACTACTACTACTATTACTTCTCTTACTTTTTTGACATTTTAACACTTTTTACTTTCGTTTTTCCATCTCTCTTTGTTTTTACTCTCCCACTATGTATAACTATCTTTAAAATGCTTCATTTACAAAAGATCAATAAAACTAATGTATAAATTAATTAAGTAATTTAAAAAACGTATAAACCAATAATCTGAATTGATACAAATTTATCATTGGATACGGCACATAACAAATAATTTCTAAGACATGATGATTCCTAAGAATGATGAGAGTTAATAATAACTCTACATGAACCAGAGAGTAACAATGGCCATTGATAATGAGAGCTTATTTACGGTAGTTCATAATAACCTTTGAAAATGAGCAAAATAAATTGTTGCAAAAAAGAATTTACACGAAGAAATAATGTACAAAATGATATAAGGAAGACTTGCCAATTGATATATATATATATATATATATATATATATATATATAAGATGACAAAAATTGCTTCCTTTGGTTACGTGGAACTATGCAAGTACAGCAATCCGTTTATGAATTTCAAAGGCAAACAGGAAAGGATGAAATTTGTCAAAGTCATAGTAACTTTTCAGAGGCTGCTTGCTCTGCCGTATGTTTTGTAGTTTGCTAGCCTAGTTTTCAACGAGAAAAGCACAAAGGATCAAACAAAAAAGTTTTCACGTTCTCAGAATTCATTACAATATAGATATGTATTCTTATGAGAACTTCTATACAGAAAAAAAGTCACGACAAAATCAGATTACGCAAAGCTTTTAACACGTGATGATAAGAAATTTAAGAAAGAAAAAAAATTTAACACACATTTAACATTGTGATGGTAAAATTTCTCGATCCTGCATATGCACCTAAATATAACTGATCAATTGTTCTAATAGTTGTCACTGTTGTTTCTTTTTATTCTCCACGAAAACAAACAAAAAAAAAAAAAAAAAAGAACCGTAAAGGCACAGTGAGCACACCTGGGAGCCTGAATTATGGATAAAACAAATAAAACAAATCTCACCAGCCCTTTCCGTACTATTAAAACGAAGCAGATGAGCCGATTTTTTCTCGCTTCAACCCCAATAATTCAAGCACGCGCGCGTCCCTAGGGAGCCAGCTGATGTTGGTGTCTAGACTAAGCCCTCGTTCGCTGCTACAATCGCTATACGTGGGCACACAATATGCGACGCTCCCCAAGAATCGAGGCCACCCAGGTAGGTAGACCCGCGACACTATGAATTACAGATGCATTATGATTCCGCTCCCTCTCCCGAGCTTAATCTCTCCGTCTCTTTCTGTCCGTACTTCCAACACACGTGTGGCAAATGAGCTCGCAAATTGCATTTGCAATTCAGGAGCTCGAGCTTTCCTCTCTCTCTCTCTCCTTTCAACCACCATGTATGGGGGGGAAGGGGGAAGGGGGAATGTACGAACGCGAATGTGAATGCCTTTTGGATTCGGAGGCGGCATATACACGTCAACCTGGATAAACGTCCGCTTGTTTGTATACGTGAATGTACGAGGGAGAAACCCGTCAGTGCAGTATGCGTGCGCCCTCGAGCCGTAAGTCCCACTGTCTGTTCTAGCACATATTACGTGTACGCGAGAAGATCCACGAGCCCTGTTACCTACAATATACATATATATGTATCAGTGTGTGCACAAATCGTTATAGATGCGCGGGGTACAATTGATAGTGCTACTGCTTTATTTCCGGGTTGAAAGGTCGGGGGGAAATTCCCGAGGGGCTTCGAGAGGTGTGCCCCAGGCGCTTGCTTGATAATGGCTCTCGAACGAATCTGCAGTCCCCTCGATCATTCCGGTCGCGAGTGCGCCGAGAGTCACATTCACTGCGGAAAAATCAGCGAGGCTTGATTTATGCGGCATATAGGTAGGTACTTGGTTTATGTTCATATGGCGTATCTGCAGCTAGATTGTATTCATGACGCGCATTTAATTTTTTTTTTTTTTTTTTTTTACAGCTTCAGTTTGTCTGGGGGGGTATCTGTTGCTGTGCCCATTTATTAGGGATGAATTGACAAAAACCATTCAAAATCGAGTTATTTTCTATTCTAGGGCCACAGCTATTGACTCCATAAGAAATTAATTTTCAATGGCCCGAAAAATAATTCTTTTATAATTGAAATTTCTCATGCCATGAACAGCCATAACGTGCTAGAATCGCAACTCCCGAAAGTCGAATCTATTTTCATCCCAAATTAAATTTTCCCCGATCGATATGGATTTCTGTTCTTATTTTCTCGAGTGCAGCCAAAAATCCAGAGCAAAGTCATGGAGTGTCCAAAGAGCAAGCTAGCAGGCAAAAAAAAATAAGGGGGAAAAAAAAATAACGAGACCATCAGCCATTGGTACATCAGTACCGAGCGAAGGTAGACCAGCGTGTCCGTCTACGAAGCTGATCTCTCTGCTGCGCAGGCATTGTGTAAGCGCTCCTCAATACGGACCCCCGAGAGTCATGAATATTCAGCAGCTCGTGAAGCCCGTACACTCACTATCCCGCGGCTGCCGCGACGAGAATTTATTAGGGCTTGGGCCATTATGTGTGGCGTCAAGTAGGGGGGGGGGAACTTTTCAAAATCCGGCGTTAGCCTCCTTGGGGCTGCGACAGCCACTGTTTCGCGTTTATAAAGAGCAAATGTGCACGCTGCTTCGCAAAGCTGAGGTGTGCTCGGCGCCACGGAAAATGAATTATTTGAGAGGTGGAGGCCCCTTTTTCCTTACTCTTAGCTTCCTTACCTTTTGGCTTTAGTGTACCTATATTTTTACGGCGTTATCGTTGTGATACAAAATTTATCATCTAGCCAGATTTGCTGGTTCAGTTATGGAAATATCGGTAATTCGATTTGGTTCTTTGAACCCTTGGAGATTCTGATTTCCCTGAATTTGGTGATTTTTCAAAAATTCATGAATCAAATCACGTATTCGCATGTCAAACGATACCGGGATGTATTTTTATTATTTGTCGATATACTCATACTAGTAAGTCATATTTCTTAAAATTTATTGCCAGTCACTTTGAAGACAAGACAACCACTATGACGTTATTTATAAAATGGCACTAAATGGGTTTCACTAACATGAAATTTGACCTAGAAGTTTTATTTCAATGCCCTTCGCAGTAACTTTATTTGTACAGCGATTTAATTTAGTTTCAAATAAAGAATCTTTGAGGTAGGATTATTAAAAATTGTTTTCTACATTTATTGCTATTCTGCTGAGTACATTGGAACAATGTTAAATTGGACGTACTGAGCAAGTGATTAATTTCATTTCAATATTACTGTCTAATTTTTAGTTTTATAATGGAAGCATATTATTACAGCTTTTGAATGCACTTTTTTAATTTTTAACTTTTGTTGCCTGTTTTATTAACTATTATGTGCGTTTGTATCATTAAGTAGAAACAGACTAATTAGGTAAGACGAGCCATCAATGGACATAAAAATTGCTACGGCACACCCTAATTTGATTTGAAATCCGTCATTTTTAATTTGCAAAAACTTTATAAAAATATAAATCCAGTTGTCAATAACACGCATTTTTGTTCATTAAAAAAAACTTTTAGCTACTCTGAAAATGTAGGTTAAAACTATATTGTCAGATTCCATGCACCTTGGCACCGATACACGTTAAAAGCATAGGGTAAAAAAGTACGAATGATGATTCGACAGTTTTCATTGACATCAAATTTTCTACGAATCCATTTCCAGAAATTTCCCGTTCAAAATGTTGTTTACAGATCCACCGAGATGAGGGAAAAGAGGAAAAAAATTCATACACCAAAAATAATCAAAAGCGATTTTTCGTAATGTTGGATGATGTTAAAAAAGCTACACGCACGTCGATGGTCAATTGGATTATATCCCCTTTTCTGATGGAAAAGAAAAAAAAATGGAGAAAAAAATAGTACAATCCGTAATCCGCTCCAACGTAACGCGAAATCTCAGAAAACGCGGAAGCCGGAAATTCGATTATGAGGGCTTGTAGCTGTCGGCAACCGCCTGCGGCTCAACAATACCTACCTCTGAAAATGCGCATGTTAAACTCTTTCGATTTACCGTGACGCCGTACACAGTCGTTTCTCCTCGCGCATGTATGCATGAGTTTTTTTTATTTTCGTTTCTCGAAGCTTCGTTTGACCCATACACGTTCGCGAGTTCTGGGATTAGTGCAGGCGCTCCCGACCCACGTCCCTGAGTCAACGTGCCTACACTGCACACACATCCATTTGTATGCCATGCATGCCTGTACCAAAATATGTGCGCCTGTGTGTGCAGTCTGTACCGTGGGTGGGTGGGTAGGGTTGCACATATTAAAGCACGCGCGTTATAGCCCGGAGGGCACGAGGGCTTGCCTTGGTTTTCAAAACATACATTGCACGGTTTACATATCTGCGTATAGTTTTTTTTTTTTTCATGATACTTACAGTGCTTGTTGGGAGTTTTTTTTTTTTTTTTTTTTACGAGCCGTCATTGAGTCGAACTTGATGTACGATTTTTCAAGGCCACGAGAACAATTACCTTCGTCTTCGGGTTTTTAGATTTTCGTGGGAGCGGTGTGGGACACCTGGATCTCAAACGTGTTTTCACGATGCATAAAAATACCACTATTACGAATCTCGACATGATTTAATCGACTAAGTATTTCGAGTCAAATCGACGCAACGAGCATTGCGTTTTGGTAACAGCCGATTAAATACTTTGTAGATAATGATGCAACTCTTGATCGTTTTGCGCAGTAAAATCGGTTGGCGAAGAAAGAAAAAAAAACATTTTTGTTGCAAACAAATACCACACCGCGACACGAGAGAGATGGAGAGGGAAAGAAAAAATTTGACAACTCCAAGGAAAGCACGAGCGATTATTTTTCCAACGCCGAGGAAAGTCCGAGTAATAAGAGTAGCCAGGCTTTATCGCGAAACAAATTTTCCTAAGGCCAATTATGTAAGATCACAGTTATTTTTAGCGCGACTATGACGCCGGACGATTGTTTTTTTTTTTTTTTTTTTTTTTTTTTTCCATACACTATTTTTTTTTTTTTACCCGTATCATCAAATTTGTCACCGACACGCGATACATTGTGCAGGTATGTACATTTTCGAAACAAAAGAAGCATTTTTGCAAAAATCAGTCGCTCGGTGTAGCGTTAGATGAATACCACACTGGTAGCTCGCGCTTATCGTTAGGCGTTGAAAAAAAATGTGATTCTCGCTCGATCGCGCGATAAATTCTATACAGTTTCACATGTGCGCAGCGTATAATATATTATATCGACACCGTCAGGGTCAAAACGCCGGCGGCGCTTTGTACGAGCGTCAATGGATAAATCCGCTGTCGGTATATACATACATATATGTATAGGTACTGATGTTGGTAAACAATGAAGCCTATCCTACGCGATCAGAGTCTAAGCGCCCACGAGTGATCCGCGAAGAATAATATCAAGGGTAATGACTTTTGTTGTATCGATGGACAACAGTATTTATTATATTACAAGCAAGTATCATATATTCATAAATCAGCCAAGTGCGTCAAAGCTCCTGTTTGGCGTTTATATGCCCATGACAAACACCTTCTGTATACACACCCATAGCAAGGCCATTGGACTGTTTCTACTAAACTTGGGTTTATTTTTTTTTTTACAAAATCTCGCACACGCGCAGATATCACATTTATACAAACACTGGCGCGCACAGTTGGTAATACGCGTATACACAGAAAACGTACACCGTCCGGGAGAAGAGGGAAGTGGGTGGGTTTTCCAAAGATTCTATACACGGGGCGTAAGTAAGGCTTGCCGCCGAGGCACCGTAAAAACCCGTTCGGTCCTTCGTTTTTGCGTGTATATATATAATTATACCTGTGCATGTCGGCACCTGTACGGCGCGTCCATCAGAGCAGTGTCGAGGCCACCTTTCATGGTCAGATTTTTTTTCCCCCCTTTACCCCCTCCCCCTCGATTCATGGTTTTTTATAACCGTACGAGAGCGCGAATATAATTACACGACGGTGCAGTGGTACATGCTTCGTGGAAAAATAAATTGTCAATAGTGCACAAAGCACGACAAGAAAAAAAGGAGCACAATGGTCGTTGGAAACTACTCGGAACTCGCTTGAGCCCACATGTATATTGTATCTTTTGAAAAAAACCAAGTATAAGTAGCTTATTGCGCGTGGTAAAACTGGTGTATATATATACGCGCGGATGATTTATGCAGCGACAGCGACTACTGAAACATCGTTATTATGCTAAGCCGCTGAGTCTGCCGCGGTGGAGGAAAATTCGCGAAATCACACGATAACACGATAGGTATACATTTATACGACAGTTGAAGCGAAAAAAGTATGTAACGTTATACCTATACCCAGCACTTTCCATTCAATTATGCGGCCAATCGTTACGCGTTTAATGACATGCTTTCCCTTCGATCGACATTTTCTCTTCCTCTTCCAGTGCAACAAGACACACACGCGTGCCAGGATTTTTTTTTTTTTTTAGGACGCGTTATGATCTACGTTAGCGGCTAAAGTTTGCTGCAGCTTAGCAAGTATTACCGCAATCATCTACAATTTTTTATTTTATAGGGGAACCCTCAATAATTCCAAAAGGTGTAAGTATAGTAGTTTCAAATGGACGATCGGTGTCACGATCCACTTGCATAAGTGCGCCGATTTACAACTTTAAGTCGATGATACGAAATAAAAGCTATAAAGGGAAGAGGTCGAGCAATAAGTAAAATACCGATTTTTGATTACTTTATGTTTTTAGTATATACGCAAGAGTGATTCTTCATAGCTCTGCTACAATAAAACTCACCTGACCCAACATTATATATCTACTGTTGTGCAATGAAATCGTTCTATACTCAATTATTTCACCTATTTAGCATAACACGACTTTTTTTTTTTGCTCATTGACTTACGGTCGTTAATTTTCTCTAGGAATTGCAATTTTTTGTTTTACGAGAAGTTGTGTTGAATTACTCTGTTTCAGCACGAGTGTAATTGCGGGTGATGTCTCGGACACGCGATTGGCCCCTTGTGCCATCAGGAAAACTACAGCCGACAGTGTTTTACTGATTTAAAAAACTACTGCTGGAACCTGGGAAACTTTTTTTTTTTTTTTTTTGTACCTGCTGTTGAATTTCCGTAAAAAATCTCCACCTTTGGAATGTTCGAAATTATCGTTGCGTCATTTAGGTGCAACAGTAATTTTCAACAAATGATTGATCGGTACAGTATAATTGTTTTTAATCGACAATCGCTGCATGCGCGAATAAACATTAAATCATTTCTATTAAAAAATGATCGAAGCTTGTGGTATCTTAAAAAAAAAAAAAAAAAAACTTGATCTCGTCAAGGTTACAAGCTATATAAAAATGGTAAACTTTACTTTATCGAACTTTGCCATGCGTTGCGCCTCAAAACTATAAACCTTAAAAAAAAAAGTGTACACATAGCTTAACAATTTTCGGTCTTACCTATGAATATTCAAGTTCAGAGAATCCCCGGCATTTATGCTCGCCAAACTCAGCCGCGCGGAAGCGTTAACTTTAATCCTTCCTTTAATTTATTTGCGGTAGAATTGATAAGTAACCGCACAGAGGCGCTCAGATAAGAAAAACAAGCAATGGACAGTTTGAGGCACGAATTTTTTATAACTTTCACTGGATATGTACACACGACTGTTGTCTCTCTTTTTTTGTTCTTTTTTTTTTTTTTAATCGACTACACGAGGTTTTATAAGATAATGTGCACACGCACGAGGGAACGAAACAAACGATAAAAAAAAAGGAAGTGTGACCATGCATGCAATGAATGATGATAAAAAAAAATAAAATAAAATAAATTATTAAAAGGGTTACAAAAAAAAAAAAGGAAAAGATACCCAAAGTGCCGACTCTATTAGCGAGTATACAATACAATGATGCGCGCACTGGGTCCCGATGATGTACTACTCGTGAGAACGTGCAAATATACCTTGTATAGCTTATACTACTGTACATGCGAAGAAGCGAGTCAGCTCGAAGTTTACGCGGTATAGGTGCATTATATATTATACGTGTATGTCCCTGGTACTTGGTAGTGGTGGTCCGGTATTCTATACATATATATTATATGGATTTTGTACAAGCATACTCAACCATTCCACTGTTCTGTGATTCATGAATACTTACTGCATTCGTAGCGGATGGACGCGATTTTAGGGATTTCCGTGCAAAAGACAAAAAAAAAAAAAAAAAAAACCCGTCTTTCAAAATATTGTGCAACATAATTTATTTCGGGATGTTAAGTTATAAGTCCTCAACCCGAGCCGACAAAGTCTGCGTTTGATAAAAAGCAGACATCTTGTCTCTTCGCGTTTTATATACCTACCTCTGGAGATTAAGACGCTAAGCTTGTTCATTCACATAATGACCCTCGGGGGATGATGATTTTATGCTCCCCGGCATGACTCTTTTTCATTCAAACGTGTGTGCAACACTTACCGATTTTATCTTTCCTCGGTGATAAACAGTTTGCCCGGTACGTAACGCTTAGTATATAACTATGGATTTTATGTATTGTTGACGCAGCACATAATCGTTCATCTTGTCACTCTTAAACTTTTTTAATTTACCAATCAATTATTTTCACTAAACGATTCGTGTAATTAATAATGGATCGGTAACTGAACACGTTTTGAATTAATTTTATTTTTTATTTTTATACCTTACAACGATGCGTAAAATAAATAAAAAATTTTTCATTACAGATGCATTGCACTTTCATCAGTTGTTGTGATGCATTGCGTTTCTCCGTTTGACGAAATATTTAAATAAATAAAATTTGGAGGAAATTTTTTGGAGGAAAACCAAAGTTGGTGGCGTTATTTATTTTATACCTATGGTCATTTATGTACTTAGTGAAAAACATACAAGCGTGTGAGTTCTAAAATTCCAGTGGATGTTACGTATAAGTATACATTATAAATGTCCCTACAGACCATCTTCTCTCGTGTTCTTTTAGGGTTGTGCAGTGGGAAAACCAACAGTAAAACTCTTTGGGAGTGATTCCGGGAAAACTTGCCCTGTGGAACAGCCTTTTCAATTCTATTATACAAATGGGCTTGGGTGCCAAGTCTGAACCCCTGCACTCACTCTGTATACCTATTGTATACATACGCCCATCGTGTTGATGGTTACCTTTGGAGCTGTATGTATAGGCTCTTGCGAACCAGATTGATTGTAAAAAAAAAAAGGCAACGAAACTTGTAGTTTTATTTTCCAGTGAAAATCTGTGATTGCAATTCGTGCTCGATCTGTCGAAAAATCGTGTAATTTTATCGCGATCGGATTCTAATCGCGATTGTAATCAAAATTCACGACAAAAATGAGAATATTTTGCGTTTGATCGATTTTATCGGGCGTTTTTTTTCACGTTCAATCATTTTTATCTATTTATCAACATCACCTTTGTTGTCTATTTTTTTTCCGAGAATATTGAACGCCGATACCCACTAAAAGTTTTCATTTCGTCAAGAAACAGGATGTATGGGTTCGAGTGATCAAGAAATGTTTTACAAACTTTGTTGTAATAATGCGCCAAGCACGTATATATGTGTGTATCCGCATAGCTGCTGTTTATTATAATTACACGAGTCTTGGGTGTGCGTGTGGCTGGGTGTAATTATACGCTTGCATAAAAACGATGGAAGCCACACCACACTGTGCACAGAGAAAATTTTTTACAGAACAGGTTTTTTTCTTTCCCAGATCACGCGGTTTCTGGCACAACAAATGTCAGAAAACAAAAAAAAAAACGAGCCAACAGCCCATATTTTTACAGATAACGATCGCATCGTCCGACTTGTACACACGTTCACGATATACGTATAAGTGTACGCTGATGCTTTAGAGAAAATCTCTAGCATTTTTATCAGTATAAGTGCCCACCCAGAGGCGGTCCAAATATTTTTCTTTTTATTCGTGAGAAACGCGTGTATGGCGTACGCAATGAATCACCAGTAGTATTGGTAAACAACTTGAAGATAAATAGCTTGAGGAGGCTTTTCGGGTTTCAGAGATTTTTCTTACACGATCTACTCAAGTGGCTTGGACATCAAATATGTTCAGTCCATTATCTTTCGCTTACACATGGACTATTGCAGTATTTGTTTGTTTTTCTGTATAAAAAAAAAAAAAAAAAAAAAAAACACGCACATAGTTTGGAGTGCAGAAAACACAAATCGAGACGAAATAAGTGTCATTCACGTAATAAACATTTCTTTTTCTTGGCTCTAACACATTGTTGAAACAAACTACACACGGCAAAATCCTTCTGAAACGTCACAAATGGTCCAACGCAACCCAAGCATCTCTAATTGTCCTACTTTTCATCATTCGGTAATCTGACTACGTGGTTTAGCCGGGGAGGGGCTACCGCTCGGCTAAATCACTCAAAATCCAAAGGATTCGTCGAATCGCGTTGATGGAAGATCGTCGCCATTCGTCTTATTTTATTGATAAACTTGTTTTTGATGCATTTGAAAGAAATTGCCTTCACCGCACTCTCTTGTCGTATCGAGTTTCACTTCGGACGAATGAAAATCATTAAAACGCAGTATTGTTCTCCCATCGGTCTCCCACTGCCAGTTCACCGAAACGTCGATTGATCTCTATTAAAGCGAAGCTCCGAAAGATTATGACTCCGATACCCGGGCCTACATTCGACCGAGACTTTTTTTACAATTCAAATTCCGGCTCCATTTTTCAGCCGCTCGTTCATTCATTCATAAGAAACGTTATATCATTTGATCCGTTTCATCACATGCTTAGTTGTGGAGCTAAAATTATACCACTCGTTCTCGTAAATGTATAAAAATGGACAAATGTGTGTATGCGCGCGTCGGCGAGCCAACTGTACAAATTAGCCGACGAATGAAAGGAAAATCAAGCATTGACGAGACGGCGGGTTCAACTGCCAAAAGTGTGTTGGAGCCGTTACGCAATACCTTATTATTATGTTATGTTCCTTCATAAGCGTAAATACAAAAGTCGGGCGAGCGACACTGAATATTTATTCAAGGCGAGCTCTTCCGTGTGCATGTCTTGCGGTTATACACGCGTATTTGACATGGTTTTTGTTTTTTGTTTTTTGTTTTTTTTTTTCACTTTAAATAATCATTTACCGAAAAATGCACGACTCGGTGCACGCGCTCCAATAATTTGGCGTTGTGTCGAAATAACTCGCAATAAGCACTCCCGCGTAACTTTTTTCTTTATGTGTCGGGTGATGTATATAAGTACTTAAGTATGCTGATCGAAGCGCGTCCCACAGTTATCGAGGGGATCAATAGGTAGGTATGAATAAAAATCAAGGACACGTATATACTACGTTGTAACGAAGTACCAGCTTGCAGCTAGATCGCCAGATATCACCTACGATACACACAAGTACATATATTTACATGAGAAGCTCGTATGGAGCGCCAAAAATATCGACGCAAAGGGCATGAGTCAAATGAAAAGTAACATAGGTACATGTATGAAGCCACGAACAAGTGTTGAACGTAGTATAATATATATGTATACTATATGTAATATATTATAATATAAATGAAGGGAGCGACGACGAGCGAATGGACGAAATAGCCGGTAGCCGTAGGTACTGTCGCACCAACACTCACGTGTTCTAAAAATATGCACAGCCTCGTATCGGGATGCATTACGCGAGTGGCAAGTAAGTATAATACGCGCACCCGAGCCCTCCTACAGGCTCCTCGTAAACATATTATATACGTGACGTACGTGTGACAATACACGATGCGATGAACAAGTATATATAAGCTTAGCTGGCATTTAGGTAGGCATGTATATAATATATACATATGCACCTTTGAATATTGCAAAAGCCCGTGCAGTCGAAGGGGGTCATTTATATAACACAAGTACCGTCATAACCTATTGCATTAAACAAATTCGAGGAAATCTGAGTAGCCGCGTGACACACATTTATTCCCACCCTCGTCTACGAGGGGGTAAACTACGAGGCCACCAATTTTTTGGTAGGTGTCTCGGTGTATTACATGTGTAACTTGGGTGTACCAATGCGCGAGGAATGCATCATCCCTTGTGCGCGGGCAAAGCACACAAAACGGCGACACTTACCTCGGCGACGCTTGGGAAAAACTGCGAGGAAGGGCTGACCATCGTGCCCGTGCCGGCGAGGGTGGTGGCCATCAACGATATCGGCGGGTGACAGCGACGACAGGCCCGTGCGAGGTGATTGTCAGTGAGAGAATCGGTGTACACTTCCGTTGACTCCGAAAAAAAAGAAAGAAAAAAAAGAAAAAAAAAAAAAAAAAAAAAGAAAAAGAAAAGCCGAAATCGGTGTCTCTCAACGTGCTGTAAGACTCTTGTTTTACGCGTGTAATGTAAGCGAGCGCGTATATCNAAAAACAAAAAAACTTATTACGGTTGTTTCAACACAATAGCACAATTACTCTTGTAAACCAACAATAAGGTTTGTAGTTGGACTTTAAAGTATCAAATAAAGAAAAAAAAAAAAAAAAAAAAAGAAAAAGAAAAGCCGAAATCGGTGTCTCTCAACGTGCTGTAAGACTCTTGTTTTACGCGTGTAATGTAAGCGAGCGCGTATATCGACACCGACTGCTCATGCCGTGCCGACGATGCGCTCTTGCGTGTACTACCTGCCTCCGCAGCTTACACACGCAACCCATGTGTAAAAGCTCTTTCTCTCGGGCGAGTTATCGAGCCGGGGGAGGGATATATATGAAAACGCCGTGGGTTTTCAATGCGGGGGGGGGGGACTTCATGCCAACGACATCTGCTTTTGCTCGCTGGCGCTGACGCTCGCGACGGGTAAGCCTGGGCTCCGGAACCCTCCTCGCCTCTGTACTTTTATCGATCACATTTTCGGGCGGAGCTTTTGCTCCTCCGAGTACGAAAGCGCGGCAACAGATGGTACTGACGCTGTGTTTGCGTTTTAAAAATATACAAGTACCAGGGATCGAGAGATCGTTAGGGTGCCTGTACATGGAAGACCTGCTGTTTGGCAACTGCCAGTCAAAGCAAAGCTCTCTGGTCTCATGAGAGTGAGAGAGAGGTTAAATGTGGTCACGTGATGAACCTCTCTCTCTCACTCTCATGAGACCAGAGAGAGCTTTGACGGGAAGTTGTCAAACAGCAGGTCTTCCATGTACAGGCACCCTTATATGAATCGGTAAGGGACGCAAAATTAAATAAAAAACTTTGGCATTTATCGGTTGGTAATGGCAACCGAAGTGATACAGGGCTTACATAAAACAGAAAAAAGGACTTTTAATCCCACATGTGTAAACGATCAAATGATGAAATAAATCGGTAATTGTTGCATCGGTGTATTTAACGTGAAGAATAACCTTTTCGTGCGGGCCAAAATGTTGTCAATAATGATTACTCGCTACGCAAGGAAATCATAAAAATCAAACTTTTTTTTTTTTCACAGGGAATTCAAAGAATGCAACTCCAGGCACTGTAGGGCGCAGATTTTTCCCTCCGAGGTGAGGTAAAACAAAACAAAAAGAAATGTGTGTGGGGACTCCCTTCTCCCGTCTGCATTTTTTTATCCTCGATGCACCTGGTGGCCACATACATATACGCACACGTATATCCTACCTTCCTATTGTTGCGGCCGTATGGATCTGATTTTCCCTTTTTATACCTGCGACGCAGCTGCTTCACCATTACAGGTGTGGAAGCAGGTATACGTGCCCCCAGACGTATATATACACTAGTCATACATACATGTTTGAGAAGGTAATTATCTCTCGCACACCTGAGCGAATGCGTAAAAAAAAAAAAAAAAAAAATCAGGATATCTCTACCTGTATATACATACCCATACTTTGCCGTGAACGGCGCGCTCCTCTCTTCCTCTTTCACAGAGAGAGAGAGAGAGAGAGAGTAGTCCCCCAGTGAGTCCCCACTCGGTGTGTGCATGTATAAGGCCGAGGTCGAGGAGAGAGGAAGGGGAGCCCCACACGTATTCACCTCGACAAAAAATTCCCTTCGGGGGTCCCTCTGTAGCGGCTCGGCCATGTTGTGTGCACGAGGCCTCCTCTGACATCGGCACGCGCATCTACCCCGATCTCCATACCACAGCCTGGTCCCACTTTCTCCCCGGGCTTTTCCGCTCACCAGCTGTCTCCTCCACCACGATTTCGATATACATTTGTCACCTGTGCGCGCAATCTCGGCAAATCTACACCAGCTCATACGAGATAAATCGTGCATTCCGCCTTTTTACCCAGGTATAATGTTGCAGTGACTCCGATCGTGCAGTGAAGTTCAGTGAACGTGCGTTTATTGTATATACACGCAAGGTTCGTGTTTTGCGTATACAAATCGCGAGTGATTCATCACACCATATACCCCCCGGTTGGACGATCGCGATACATAAAGAAAAGAGTCACAAGAGGATCGTTCTTAAGTACATTGCGCCGATCGAGTGTTTTCGCGAGTTCGGTAGAGAGAGAGAGAGAGTGACGGGGTAGGGGGGGGGGAAGAAGAAGGAGGTTTAAGAGAGCGGGCCTCGAACCGATCCGCGGCTGACCCACATACCCGGATCATCGTAAGCCGAAAAAACGCGAAGCTCGGTTGGCGGAGGTATTTAAATTTTGGCCAATGTGCGCACCCGTCATGCGAGCTCACCGCGAGCAAAGGGGGCCAGTGGATACCGCAGGATTAACTTCATCGACACGCGATGACGCGGCGAATAGAGTATACTCAACAACGCAACTACGGGTGTACCTGTACGATTGATCGGTACAATATTACGGGAGGAGCGTAATCCGGCCGGTTCGCGTAGCGAGGAATCCGCGTCAGCAGAGCCCGGAAATCGGTACGGGGCACGATGTCCGGTAAGGTCAAACTGCAGCATCAGCCGTCCCTGTCCGTGCCAGCGCCGCAACAACTGCAGTCCAACGTTGGTTGTCCGGCTAAACCGGGCGGTCTCGAGCCATTGCCACCGCGTTACCAGCCACCACCCCAGCCGGGCATCCTCAAGGCCCAACAGGCGGCTGTGGCTCACCACCACTACAGCCAACACCAGCAGCAAGCCGCGAGGCTCGCCAACCAAGTCAAGGAGGCCGTCCAGAGCAAGTTCGCCCAGAAGGTCGAGCTGCCCCACGCCCAGCCTACTGTCATCGGGTGAGTTCTACATATATGTGATATCCACTACACGAGTATCGGTCAAAAGTCCCGAGTACCAAACACAACATGATCGTCAAAAGCAAATCAATTGGAGCAAATACGTGGTGGCTGGCCAATTGTATATTTATGTGTATTCCCCACTTGCCGAGCAAGAATCTCTCACACCCGATTAGGTATATACACCTCAAGTACCCCCTGGGTATTTAATGAATTGACGCAACGATCCACCTTCCCTAGCAGGTGTATATACCCAAACCAGTCGTAACGTGGGTATATGTGACACACACCCGGCGTTTCGACACTTCTGGCCGCGCGCGTACTTATATAGTATTAAAGCCACGAGCGAGGGAGGGGGGGGGATTAATTTGTACACTCGAAATCATAAGATCGCGCGTCGTTTTACAGCAGGACGGATAAGCTCCAGCAGCAGCAGGGAGGTAACTTTCCACCTCAGCAGCAGCAGCAGCAGGTCAAGAGCTTCCCGGCGGTCGCCCCGGCGCCGGGTGTTAATGTCGCCGGGCAAGCCGCACCGGCGAGACAAAGGATCACGGACGAGGAGTTTCTGCGACTCGGACCCGTCGAGATGCTCAAGTTCGTGAGGAAAACCGAGAGCGACATGGCCCGGCTGGTCACCGAGCAGCACCGCCAGATCCAGAGTCTCGTGAGTGTTTGTATACGTATATACGTATAGGCAATATAGGTGTATATATTTTCACACGCGAATACACAATTATATACATGTTATTGGTACACGTAGGTGAGCGAGCTGAGGGCGATGAAGGAGGCGAACCAGCGGCTGAGCGACGACAACCAGGAGCTGCGGGACCTTTGCTGCTTCCTCGACGACGACCGGCAAAAGGGGCGCAAGCTCGCCCGGGAGTGGCAGCGCTTCGGCCGGTACACGGCGAGCGTCATGCGCCAGGAGGTCTCGGCCTACCAGAACAAGCTACGCCAGCTCGACAACAAGCAGCAGGAGCTCATAAAGGACAACCTCGAGCTCAAGGAGCTCTGTCTCTACCTGGACGAGGAGCGCGGTGGTGGCGGCGGAAGCCAAAGGGACGACGGCGATGGCTCGTCCTCCAGCACCAACGCCGACGAGAGCGCGCCCACCCGCCAGCAGCTCCCCCCGCGGCACCACTCCCATCACCAGCACCACCACCACCACCACCAGCAACAACAACAGCAAGCCACCTTCAACGGTTACCTATAGACACATGTTTACAATGCCTACAGACTTGGACACGAGAGTTTAATCAAGCTATTTTGTTTTTTTTAGATCAGACGATGCAGTACGTGAGGAGCCTCGAGCAGCGGGTCAAGCAGCTGGAGGAGGACAGCGCTAGGAGTCCCGCGGACGAGTTCCACCTGAGCGGCCGGCCGGAAGCTGTGGTCCGGGCGCTCCAGGTCCTCGAGGTCAGGGAGCAGCTCGAGCGGGAGGCCGGCCAGGGAGACGTGCAAAAAGCCTTGGTCAGGGAGATGTGCAACGTGAGTTGTTGGGCTTTTCCTTTTTCCCCGCTCACAGGGGGATATATGTATACTTATATTCACTCGCACGTTTTCAGGTCGTTTGGCGGAAACTGGAGGAAGGACCCACGCAGAATAGGCATTGAGGCCCGACTCTATACGCTTTCGACAACTTTCATCATTAGCTCATTACGATTATTACTTACATTTGATGTGTACAAAAACAAAAAAAAATCTAATTAGACTCGTACATATATATATTTAGTGTTAAACTGTTGCTTCGAAGAATATGCATCAATATATAATATATGTTTTTTATGAAAAATCTTGTGCGATTTGTTATTTCCGAAAAAAGAAGGGTGGCGTCGTCAAAGGTGGCAGCGGTATCCCTCGGGAGATAAGGGGAACAACAAAGCAACCTTGTAGAGGTTCACTTGGGAATTGCGTTCGGGGTACCTTTCAAAAAGCCACGCATTCATGTGTGCTTCTTTTCACGGACAGAGTCGCGCGCGTATACACTTTTCGGCTATTTTTACTAACTGTGAATGGACGTGGTGGCGCGCAATATTGCCCCAGAAATGATTCGCAACGAGACAAGTACTGCAATTCAAAATTCGTGTAAATGGTCAAAGTGTGTGTGTGTGTGTGTTTTTTTCTACTTCTTTTCTCTCCCACGAGATAAAAACGTAGTGCCTTTATGCGTACGAAGAAGAACTGTAAACACCACGCAGTGGCGCAATCAAGTTCGGAGAGGAGGAAAAGGGAGCTTGCAATCACACGGCCAAGTTCTCCCTGTGATCTCGCAGTCCTATTCACGGGACGCAAAGAGCCCTTTTATTAACGAAGAGAAGGAAAAAAAAATAAATAAATTTCACGTATTTCGGTACAAACACGAAATCATTGGTGCTCACACCGTTGGTGGTACCATTGAACTTGTGCGTTCTTGTTTTTCCTCTTCAAAAGTACGAGTAGAGATTTTGAAGGACTTTTTCGGAATACTCGATCAAAAGACGGAGATCCTTTTTTGGAACACATTTTTAAAAGTCTTGTGCAGCTGCATCGATCGAGAATAGATAAAGGTAGCGAAAATTTCCATGTCTTGGAAAGTACCAGCTTGCAACATACCTTGTTGCCCAGATCTTTCAATACCAGCAATTTTTTCCCGTGGGCTTATTGTCGTACTCTCGTATATTGGCGATTATTGACCTCGACGAAACTCAAGCTATCGACTGTTGATTTGTTTTTATACTCTTTATGTATTAAACACGAAATCTCAGGGAAAAAAAAGAAGGTATTTACAGAAGAGCGGCCCTGGGCCAAGGGTGGCCGAAAGCAATAATCCAGTCGCGCAAAGTGTAAGTATATATACACATACAAATATTAATTTATCCCCGCAGAGAGCCGAGAACTTCAATGACCCCTCGGAGCAGCCCCATAGGCGCAGGCGCGCTTTTATCTCGAGGGCAGTTGTAGCAGCTATGCAGGAGAGACAGCCGAGAAGAAGCGCGGGTGGTATAAGCTACGGCTCGGAGTAAGCCGCAAGGACCGATCGGCAGTCTTACATTTTTGCGGATAAAAAACGGGTTGTAGTTTTTTTTGTTTAAAATTGCATTGGGTACTTAGTTTGATAAAAAATAAAAAATAAATCAAAAAAAAAGCAAATGATTGGCAAGTGAAATGAGCGATGATCGAGCCAGATGGGATGTGATGGGGGATTTGCGGAAGACAACGCTCGGTTCGTCTTGCTCGCCTTTGTACTCTCGGCTTACATGCTCGTGGGTGCGTTTATCTTCCAGAGGCTGGAGTCCGATCTCGAGTTAAACCAGGTGAGATCGAGCCTTTTCTTTTCACTTTGATAATATACACGTTCATTTACATGTACCTTTTTTTTTTTTTTTTTCGCTTCGCACTTGCTACGGTGTAAAAAAAAATAGAAAAAAAAATAAAAAAAATTATTCGCTCCCAAAGTATTTAAAATTCGCCCAACAGCCGCGTACTTTTGAACTATAGAGTACATGTATATGTAAAGAATAAGCAGCGGAGGGTTAAGTACCGGGATTTAGATCAAGGGAAATCGATTTAAAATGAAATATGCATCGGCCAATCCGAAATTGCAATTGTATTTCTGTTTGTACTGACCCACAATGCAAAATTATGTTTTTACAAGATAACATCGATTATTTCGTACATTAACATTTTTTTTCATATCGTTTTTTAGTTTCCAAATTTTTTTTTTCGCGTGCACGCTTTTGTTAAGCAATTTTAGCGTTCGAAGCTTCGAAATTGTGATTTCTTTTCTTTTCTTTTTTTTTCATACCATAAAATGCCGATTTCTCATCATGCACTGTTTTTGTAACTTTATATACTCAAAAAAATAATAATAAAATGTACCATATCGCACGACTGATCGGTAAGCGAAATTTCATCAACCCAAACTTTGTGTTTACAAGTATCCATTTCAAAGTGCAGAAAGGAGAAATAATATGGGGGGAAAAAAAATAGCCCAGCCAATTAACGGAATGTTTGCACATGCACGTACACGCCGGCGATCTTGATTTCATTTTCTTCCGCGAAGGTTACATAGCCACTTTGCCAGTTTGTATTGAGGGCAAATGTAGAGCTCAACTAAGGGGAGAGCCATTAAATGACAATCGCTTACCTAGCCGTCGTGGTTGCGATACCCCTCCTCCCCCTACAGCTTTGATCGATATAACACACGAGGACAGACTACGGATTTCCGGGGACCTTTTTTTTTTCCCCTCCCTCCAAAGGCAGGAAAAGTTGGAAAAAAAAAACTATGCGTGACAACCAAATTTACACTTTCGTATGTACGTATACCTGCGAGGTAAAATTATATTTTGAAGGCGGCCGAGTTCTGGAAGGTGTACCATGCATTTCGCCGGCACCACATGCGCGGCAGCTCGCAAGCCCTTCAACGGCTGCACGAGCTGCTCTACGCTTACGGCAACGCCTCGGCCATTGGTATAATCAACAAACGCCGTCGTTGGGACTTTGCTGGCAGCTTCCACTTTGTCGGCACCATCGTCTCGACCATCGGTGAGCCGCACGATTCGTATACACCCTGCGTTTCGTGCATGTAGGGGAGCGCATTCCTCCCCGTCGTAGCCTCGAGGAAAAAAAAAAAAAAAAAAAAAAAAAAAGAACGAAAGAAATGGTGTCGCGCGTTGTCGCCAGTCGCGCTCGCTTGCAAATCTTTGGCGCGAGCCTCAAGAATGGGGACTGCCCGAGAATGTCACCTAATAATCCCGTGACCCAGCTACCAGCCGCGTCTCACTTAACGCGCGCTCCCCCGCATGCTCGTAATCCCAACGGACACCCTTCGCGCGTACATGAACATTTTCTTCCAGGCTACGGGAGCACGGCTCCCCAAACGAGTGCCGGCAAGGCGGCCGTCATTGTCTACGGGTTCTTCGGCTGCTCCGGTAACGTATACCCCTTCAAACGAATACGCGGACCGGCCCAACACCGTTATCGCGCCGCTTCGTTTCAGGCGGCATACTCTTCTTCAATCTCTTTCTGGAGCGAATAATCACCTTCCTCGCGTGGATCCTGCGTAGCTTGCACCTGAGACGGCTCAAGAGGCGCCTACGCCAGACAACCTTGGCGAGCTCGAGGAGGATTCCCCGCAGCTCAGGAACCAAGGATGGAAAGACCCTGCCGGACATCGTCGACGACGACGAAGACGACGTGAGCTTCTCATAATGTGTATATATTGCTCGTAACGATTTAAGGGGTGACACGAGTGATGGTCATGATGATACAGATCGGCCTGGAGCATTGGAAGCCGAGCGTCTACTGGGTGATGCTGTACTTGTCGTTGGCCTCGTGCGCCGTCGCCTGCACCGCAGCGGCCCTCTACGCGACCCTCGAGGTCCGTGTGAACATTTATCGCTCATTTATTACATCCACAACGAATCTCAAATAAGGAATTACATATAGTATAGTGATGATAATTTACCTTTCGCTCAGGATTGGGACTACCTGGAGGCCCTCTACTTCTGCTTTGTGAGCTTCGCGACCATCGGCTTCGGCGACTACGTCAGCATGCAGAGGCCCCAGTATCCCTACGTTCACTTGTGAGGGCTCGGCATTTATTCTTCCTTCTCTCGATATATCGTTTGCCAGGTGCTTTGTTGTTTATCATCACCAATTGGCACTCATTGTTCTTAATCACACAGGTACAGGTTCGCCAACTTCATGTTCCTGGTGATCGGCTGCTGTTGCATTTACTCTCTGCTCAACGTGACGTCGATTGTCATAAAGCAGGGCTTGAACTGCGTCATTGACAAGTTGAACTGTCGCAACCGCTCCATAAAATTGCCCAGGAGGAGGTAAGTTGTCGAAAAATCTGTCCCCGTCGTTGTTACTGATGGCCATGGTGAAATGTAATCAGGTCGTCGGTGTCGGCGATCTACTACGCCAAGCGGAGGCCCGCGAGGTTGGTGTCCCGAGACGCGGTGTACACCATACCGAGGCGCATGTCCGGGGAGCTCATCTCGATGAAGGAGTTCCTCTCGGCCAACAAGGTCTCGCTAGCCGTGATGCAGAAGCAGCTCTACGAGACGGCCAACATGCAGTACCAGGTGCCGGCGAGCCCCGTCCTGCCGAGCTTGCCCCTGCCGACGATAAGCCCGCACCACCCCCACAACGGGGGCCCCGGTCTCGTGGGGCCCCTAGCCATCGCCAGCGAGAAACTCGAGTCTTCGAACACTTGCAAGCCCAACTGCCGGTAAATGCAAGCCTATACATCAACGCGCTCTCGCCGTGTCTCCACGCTCGGTTTGGAAACCCCGATGGGTAATTTTTGTTTGCGATTTGCGTCGATGCGCGTGAATCCGTACATGGATTTTTGATAAAAAAAAAAAAAAAAAAAAAAAAAACAACGGGGATTATATATTATATTTTTTCATTATTCGATTTGGTCATAGGTGAGCTTGAAGCGCTTCTCTTTAACTTGTACAAAAAAAAATCATAAAATTTCATGTGTATAGAGGTATTATAAAAAAGTAAAAAGTGAATAATTAGTTTGTTGAAGTTTGCTCGTTGTCATTTTATTTACTTTGGGATCATTAAAACAATAATTCAGCTGCTGTCAAATCTCTCTACACATTTCTTACACAAGTGTTGTACATGGTAACCTTCGTTCCGTTGGACTTTTATGTAACGTACATCTCAAATATGCGCATGTCGAGTCGTAAGTATAATCTTTCTACGAGCCAAAGAAAAGGTCTTTTTGTTTTAATTTACGCCAGGCTTATTCTCTCTTGTGCTTTATTTGTTTTTTTTTTTTTTTTTTTTTTTTTTTAAAAAAAAAAAAAAAAAAAAAAAAAAAACACGCACATAGTCATCCATCGCCGCACNTTTTTTTTTTTTTTTTTTTTTTTTTTTTTTTTTTTTTTTTTTTTTTTTTTTTGTCTATTGCAAGATTCGAAAAATGGAAAGTCACACACTTTAGTTTAGAGTACATTATGCTCGATGACAACAAGTTTTCTAATTTAACCGAATAATAGTCTAGTAAAGACGGAAAAGACGAAATTCTTCGTTCGTGTGTACGTGTACGTGTTTGCTATGTTTGTTTGGCTTTATAATTTTTTTTTCTTCTCCTAGAGGAGTGTACGATAGTAAATTATTTATCTGATAACTATACTTACTAAATAAGTTTTGTGCTAATTCGAAGCTTGGGGAGATGAATAGACATAGATTTTTTGTAATACGCGCAAAGATTACTTCATACGGAAATGCGTCGATCATATTTGTCGATCACTTCAGAGAAACTGTAACTACATTACAGGACAAGCCATTTTATTCATTTTTCTAAATTTTATATAACTAATCCACGTAACGATTTGTTTTACTTTGTTATTGTTGTTTATTCGTACGTTTGTTTGTTTTTATTTCACTTTTTTGTTTTGATTCAACAAATATTCATCTAAAAACTTTCAAGACGCATTTTCCTACAGATTTGTCTAATGTACTGTGTTACCATTTATTTAGCTGAATACTTTAAAACAACTTATTTGGCTTTTCACTTTTTCTCAATAAAATACATCACATATGTCATAGTTTGAATACTATGATTATCTTTTTTTTTTTCTTTTTTAATATCTCAAAACAATGACTAGCAAGTCAAAATCGGATATCATTAACACACCAAGTAATTTTTCATTCTTTACTAAACCATTCATTGGAGTTTCAAATGTGTTTTTTTTTTTTTTCTTGAAAAGACAGATTCAACAATAAGTTCATCTTTCAAATTGGACATGATAGCATGCCATTAGACAAAAGTCAGACGATCGACTGCCAAGACAAAACAACAACAACAACAACAACAGCAGCACTCTGACGAAAAATACCTGTCAGCGCGAGCGCGCGACGCTCAACGTCGCCACAACAAACTGCAATCCACATCTCCTTTAGCTCCTATTTCATTGGCCTCCCTCGTTATCGCTGTCACCCCAGACATCCTGCGACCTGGAAGAGGCAGCACAATAAGCAGCGCAGTCGCTCCACGTCCGTGTAGAGCTCCGCTGCGCACAAAATAATTTATTCCATCGGATTCCCATGTCTCACGATGGATGAATTGCTCGAGCTCCAGACTGCCGCTGTCACGCGGCGTTTGTCCTCGCTCCCTCAGCGCATGTCTCGTACGCGAGCAAATTGTGCTCCGGCGAGAAACTCAAAATCCCCATCGACAGCTGAAAACTCGGTACTGCTGCTAACTCGCGCGCTTCGAGACTTTGGGAACTCTCCAAGATTGTCCGCATCCTCCCGTTCGGTACTCATATCAACCGCTATCGACTGTTCGTCCGCGGCACTTGGACTGTTGGACGACGCTGGTGGCTGATTCTGGTTTTGCGGTGGACGGCTACGTGGTCTCGGCATTTTTTCCGACGGTTCCATCAAACTTGAGTGCTTTTTGCGCTGGTGCTGCAGCAGCTTTGCCTGCAATCAAGCCAACATAAGATCATCAAGGGGCCTCTTAGACGAAATAAAAGCGACTTACTTTGCTGGCGTACTGTTTGTGACACCACTGACAACCCTGGGGAATCGTTTTGATACTTCCAGCAGCCTGACTGAATGTGGGATTCGGCAAGCCGGGAATGTCGTAATCCTTGTTCCTATTGGTTGGCGGTAAAGCTTGACCTGGATGATTTTTCATTATGTGCGCTTTTCTTTTGCTGCTGCTTTTATAAACCTGAATCATATTTAGCAGTTTTTATCGACCTTGTGGTGCACAGTATGAAAATTATTACAACTCGAAGTAAAATTTTTTTTTCACTCACTTTATCGCAGTATTGACAGTAATAATCTCTAGTTTGACGCAAAATCGGTAAACTGAGTTCTGGTACCGATTCAGGAGGTATGTCTGGATGTCGCTTGGCTAAATGATTGACAAGCATACCTCTACGCTTGAAACCTACTTGGCAACGACGGCATTTGTAAATAAAACGGTCACAATCAACTGGATCCATCTGTTAGTAAAATTTAATAAATTACTATAATGTGTTGGAACAAAGCCCTATTCAGCACTATTTTTTTTAATACCTTTGGAATTATTTTTTTGGCACGACTATTCGATGATATTTGGTCCTTGTTACTTTTCGGTGTGTAATGAACACGAGTGACGTGATCTTTGAGTTTGTCTTTTCGTTTGAACTGTTTTCCACAATTTGCGCATTGAAATTCTCTGCACGGTAGAATAATATGTTAGTGGTAATAGGTTCGTTACACGGAAACTTTAACATTACGTGTACAGCAGTGAACGTAATTAATTTACTCCATGTAATTTACGGATCATGTAAAAAAAAAAAAAAAAAAAAAAAAAATTAAATACCTGCGATCAGAGTGCTTTAGCAAGTGCATTCTCAATTTGTCTGCTGCCGGAAAACATTTGAAACAAAATTGGCATTCGTGTTTGCGATCAATATGATGTGCTCTAGCATGTTTGCGGGTCAAAGCATAACTAGAAAATGACTTTGGGCAGTGAGGACAGGTAAATGTTTCATCTTCCTTGTTCATGTAAGTTTCAGAAAAATCCTTCAGCGTTAAAACACGACCAAATGCCTCTTTACAAATCGGGCATTCAAGATCTTGCTTTTCTTCTGAAAATTAAAATTTCCATAGTGGTTGTGGAGATGTCAATACTTTTGTACAAAATAAAACTTACTTTGATGAGTTTTCATATGTCGATTTAACGAAGAATTGTTTAAAAATGTTTTTAGACAAACGTTACATGTGAGAGATTCGTTATCTTTCGTACCATGTATCAGGCAGTGCTGTTGAAAGTTTAATTTATTCGTAAAACGTTTGGAACAAACTGTACATTTGTAAACGCTAGATGATACTGGGCATGCAGTTTTTTCTGGATAATCTATTTGATTGGATTGTGTAATTTCTTGCTTCATCAACTCTAATTTTAAAACAGGAGAGTTTTCCTTTCCTGTGAAAGACTGTTTAATATCACTTTGGGAGTATCTTAAATCACTTAAATTACTATCGTTATCATCCTCATCATTGTTTTCCAAGTATTTTCTGAAAATTTTTTCGAGGAAGTGTTATTTTTAATTTTGTAAAATTAACTCTTTTCATAAGCTGTACAAAAAAAATTACTTACTGAAATGAATCCGGAGCTGCTTTACGTTTTTTAAGCAATCTTCTGGAATTACTTCTACGATTTTCAAAATTTTCTTCTTCTGCAGATAAACTAGATTTTACTTGAGTTTTATTGCAGATGTCTTTGATACTTGAGTCTACAGAATGAGTACAAAATTTACAGATTGGTGACATAAATTTATCATTCAATAAAAATGACCAACTAAATTTACCTATATCATTAGGTTCAAGCACAGATAAATTTCTACGTTTACCATACTCAAGGCTTGGACCAGCTTTCAATTCTTCCTTAGGCATTATATTTCGGGTGGTTAAAAATACTATTTTATCGTTTTGTTGGCAAATGACTAAATTTTGTTCTTTGTACGTTTCAGCTGATCTTACAAAACGCATCCAATTTGAAGAATCTACAAGTAAAATTTTGTGTAAAATTTTTGTTCATTATTTATACAACTGTAATTTAAAGTTGAAAAAAAGAGTCTGTACTTTCGTCTGAAACATCGATTTGTATAAATTCTTCATTCTCCTGAGTTTCGATAAGTAGAGGTAGGCCGTTAATTGGTGATCCATCATAAGGGTGTAAAATCCCTTCAATCGGACCGAATTGAGTGCGACAACGTATGTCACGTTTTGCAAAAACACCAAACTCTGTCGACTGGGTCGCTAAATTGGAAGATGAAAGCTTATCAATCGTCAAATATTGGCCAGGTAGTGTTGCCACAGCTCTAGAGGGAACTGGTTGATCAGCTATCGTACACACGTCAGGTAAAGTGCATTCTGCAGTATCCATGCAGATACTGTCACAGTCTTCGTGCCCTGAATAGAAAATGAAAAATTAGTTGGAAAAAAATAGTAATGAAACTAGCTAGATTATGGATCGTACATAAAATATCATCTTCGCTACTTTCACATTTAAACCAATCGCAATTTTTTTTATTCGAATCAAAAGACTGATCACTTTCAGAAATTTTCTTGTAATTCTTTAATAACGGCATTTGTGCGTTTGACTCATCATTGAAATCATCAAGTGGTAAGGTAGTTTGTACAACTTGATCAACATTAGAATCAAGACTAGAATTCAATTTTATAGAGTTGATAACGTTTATCTGATCTTCTTGCATTACAAGGAAGTCTCTTGCAAGTGTTAAATCTGAGCCAGCCAACATAAGCGGAGTTGACGACGGTTCCAGATCTGAGTTGGAACCTGTTGACAGAGTGAAACTTGATGTAGTATCGAAACGTGAAAGAAACATAAAGTATAGATGTAGACAAAAATTACCTTGTACAAACATCAATTCGTTACTGACACTTGAAACTAGCTCATCATTTGTACTATCGGTAAAATCTTCAGAGTTGTCACTTTGTGAAGTACTGGTGTTGGATGACTGATCATTAAGCTGCGATGAGTATTCATTATTGATTCGCACAGCAGATTCTGATGTTGATATCAGAGGAGAAGAAGGCTCCTGGAGCACGACTGCGGAATTGCTGAAGGGTGAAGAATGTAGTGGCACTGGAGTCGGGGAATACCTAGCTGCCGAACTCATATTTGGGTCATGAGGACTGACTTGATGTTTGAAGTCCGACAGAGGGGAATTCGGACGGGACGAGAAAGAAAAATCTCTTCCTAAATTTGTCTGCTCGTCAACATATTCAACCTAAAAAAAAAAAAAGTTAAAAAATCCATTTATACATTTTTCGGTAATCAATAACTTATATTTACAACTTTTCGTTGGTTTGTTTCTTTTTTTTTGATTCGATTACAAAATCACTACGTAAACCAGGTCAAGCGCGGTAACGAAAGAAAATTGATACTCACGGTTAGAAACAACAATTTACTACTGAGTTTTTTGGGATTGTCGCAAAACGTCGAGGAAGAAACGATGTTGTCATCCGGCCAAGACATATCCATATCAACAGTGATGACAGGGGCCCCCTCAGGAGGGCCCCCTTGGTCCATATTATTTTACACAATTCGCAGGCCCACACGAGCCAATTGATCCTTCAATCGAAAAGTAGGACACCTTTACTCGCAGTGATCACACGAAAACTCTCAAACTCGAGGAACAGGAGCATGGGGTCACAAGCACCGAAGCACAACGGAGCACACTTAACAGGGACTGACCCACACACCCACACGTAAACTGGAGGCAAAGTACAAAGAACAAAAGAAGAAGAGCTCCGAGGATGAGAGAGACTAAGTCCAGTGAGGTGGTCGTCCACAGTATCAATCATATATGTCTATTGCGTAGGTGGTTGCTGACTGGATCCAGCCTCTCTCTCTTCTTTCTTCTCTCTTGATGGCGGGATAACCGAGTTAACTGAGCTTACCAAGCCAGAGCCAGTAGGTATAGAGCTTGCAGTGGCTGCTGCTGCTGCGTCAAGTGTCTTCATCGAGTCAACCTGCAATCATGCACGGTGCTCATTCTGCGCGCGTGTCGCAAGTTGCAATGTTTGTTGTTGGGCAAATGAGAACCTTCTGAACCGAGCGGTTACATTCAAACTTTTCGCTCCAAATTCTCGCGAAAGAAGATACGTACGTTAACTACACACTGCAATAATTATTACCATTTAAGATTAACAAACAGCGTAAGATATATCAAGTTGAATCACTGCATGAAGACGATTTTTCCTTATCACAGTGATTGCGGCTTAACAATAAGGAAATAAGTATCAATAACTGGAACAGTCAAGCATCTGTGTGTAAGTTGACACCTTGGAATACTTTAATAATTAGATTAACAACTGTTAGATAATTGCGTGAAGCGCGAACGTCGAAGTGCGATTTTTATCATAATCTTGCTGTACTTGTATAATTGCTCAGATGAATAGAATTTTCCTGTCTGGTTGTTATCGTACTATCCTAACCCTACTCCCATTTTATCTCTAAAACTGTCTAAAACAGATAAGTAGGCAATGTCATGTGCGATATATAAGAGACATGATAATTAGATGATTTAAACGAAAAATCATGAATCATTACAACAGGAAACTTTATACTGAGTTGCAAAATTATATATGATCAGAAAACAGTTTGTTATTAGAGCAATGTATTTTAGTTCTGTAACTTAAAAAAATGTTGTGTTTGAATCTAATTCTTTATTTTGTTATGTTCAACAGATAAACTCAAGAATGGCAGATTCAGATTTATTACAAAATAAAATCATTGGTTTTATTGGTGGAGGAAACATGGCTCAAGCAATTGGAATGGGGATTTTGAAAAAAGGTGTTTGTTCTTACTACTTTGCTTTTAGAATCATTTATTTATTTTTTTAATATTTTGGTTTCAGGCATTATAAAACCAAATAACATATGGATATCAAGTCGTACAGAGAAAACTTTGAGCATCTGGAAGAATGTGGGAGCAAACACAACTTTTAAAAATTATGAGGTTGTTCAAAAAAGTGATATCATACTGTTGTGTGTGAAGCCTCAGCTATTAAATGAAGCACTTGAAACAAGCATCCCTCCTAGTAATTGTGATCAAGAAAAACTATTTATATCAGTTATTGTTGGAGTGACTTTAGCTGCTTTACAAGCAAAATTAAGTAAAATAGTTTCAAAGCCAAGGATAGTCAGATCTATGCCTAACACTCCTCTACTAGTATCTGAAGGAATAACTGGTAAACTTAATGTAAATTCAATTGGTGTATTTTTTTGAAATTTATGGTGAAATATTTATTAAAATTTTTATTTAGTTTATTGCAGCTCATTGACTACTGAAAATGACGAAGCTGTCATGAAGTTATTGTTTTCAAGTACAGGAATATGTGAAAAAATTCAAGAATCTCTTATGAACAGTGCAGGCGCACTTACAGGATCAGGACCTGCTTATGTGAGTCATATGGCTCATTAAAATACTTTTTGAATTTTTTGTCGTGTTTATTATAATAAAGTGGTTGCTTTCAGGGATACATGATAGTAGAGGCACTTGCTGATGGAGCAGTAAGAAGGGGTATTCCCCGGGAGACTGCTACTAAATTTGCAGCTCAGGTTCTTGTGGGTGCGGGAAAAATGATATTGCAAACAGAGAAACATCCCGGGCAGTTGAAAGATGAAGTCTGCTCACCAAATGGTTCAACCATTGCGGGAGTTCATGCATTGGAGTCAGGTGCTGTGAGGTAACGATAATATATTTTTTTAGATTTCCCGTGATGAAATGAAACGCGGTTCGAGAATAACGTGTTATTGTTTTTAGAGCTTCGTTGATGAATGCCATAGCAGCAGCTGCCAGTCGATCAGATGAATTAAGTTCGTCAACTCAAAATTAGAAAAAGGCATTTCTAGTGCAAGCAAGGCTACAAAAGTATTTTTTTGCAGTTACCTGATAGATCATAGTACGTATTGTTACTTAATATTTTTGTAAGTCGATGGATTTATTTTTTATTGAAGCATCGCGTTTGTAATAGAGTTAATTAGAGGTATTAGCAAAATCAATAGTGAACTAGTTAACGCAATAAAAAAAAAATTAATTGGAAAAAAGCGTTTTTATAACTATGTTTCAAAGACAACGTGACTATCAGAAAGAGTCTCGGCTCTTTTGTAGGTGGAAAATTAATTTTTGAAAATCATAAAAGCCCAAAGAGGGAGAGAGAGAGAGAAAAAAAAAACAAGAAATACGAGGCCACAAGAGGGTGCATGAAAAAAGGGCCTGAATAGCATGGGTACGTATGAGAAATAAAGTGGGCCTCGAGCTGGTATATCGTTCCATCATTCGTTCCGCATCGTTCAACAGTCAAGCGATCGCGAGGGTGGATACCATAGGTGGTGGATCCCTTTCGAGAGGGGAGGAAAGGTAGGGGATGAGTATGTCAATTACCGCGTTGTTAAAATCCTATTTACAAGGGGTGACGCGGAGAGAGGTTCGTCATGCACCGGCACCCCCAACCGAAAGCGGTGAAGAAGCAACAGATGACACACACCGAGAGGGAGGAAAAAAAAGAGAGAGAGTGAGTCGACCATACACGGATAGCCCTTATTATATATTATAAGTGCGCTTTGCTTCGTGCCATGTGGCGATCTCTCGCTTTCTCTCCGTTGTTGCGATCACCGTAATCCAGTCCAGGGGAGTTCTTCGATTTCAAGGCATAAGCACGAATCGCCAAGAAAAACCGTTCGTATGAGGTATACCAATTAAGTCACGATCTGCCCAATTCACATTATCAGATGTTTTTTTTGTTTTCATAGCGTGTTTATTAGCCCGAAAAATGAAAAACCTTATTACTTTGAACCGCCCTCGTCAACTAATACCGATTTCGAAAAAAAGTCACTCGAGTCGAGGCACCCTATAGGTAAATCGCTTTCTATCTTCATGAAAAATAAATTACGAGTATCGGAAGCGACCCCGAGGGGCTTGTAAGTATAAATTAAAAAAAAAAGGGGGAGGAGGGGCAAATAAAAGCCAGTCCTGGAAATACAGTGCACCGCCGAGTCAGTTATGGGCGGAGTAGAGGAAGCAACAAGAGCGAATTGAAAGGTGCGCCGACGTATGTATATGCAAGTACCTTGTATAGGCAGTCGGAGAGGGCACGCGCCAGCCGCGTGGCGATACTCATCATCATGCGCTCTCTCTCTCCCTTTTTTCCCCCCTTCAAACGAGACAGTTGGACGCTGCTTCATCGTCGTGCACCCACTGCTATAGGTGGTATAATACCGTATTATAATAGCGTCCCCGCAAGTCCCAGTATGTTATACATATGTGTATACAGAGCAGCGCTGATCTCCCGACTCACCTCGGCGTGACCGCACGCGATGCCCCCTTGTATTTCCGAAAAATTTCCCCTTTTTTGTTCATTCCCCCCGCAGACAAATTTTTTCCTCGGCCGAGAGGTCTCGAGATGTAAATTTCTTCATCCCTCGATCATCTTTCATTTGCACAAATTTTACTTTTCATAATCATATTTCGCATCATTGTTTTCGTGAAAAAGAAACCGTTAGGGCGATTGCGTGTTTCACATGAACTTCTTTGATACAAGGGCCATATGTTCGTTGCATGTAACATGCTCTTTTTACTCTTTTGAATTTCAAATTCAGCCGAAAAGCGTTGGCCTTTTTTTTTTATTATACGACGGAGATACACTTTTTTTCCTATTTTTTAGTTCGTATGTAAATAAATAAACTCACACAGGATTCAAATATCATCAAAGCTTACGTTTTTATTTGGTCATATTTACAATAATCGTTATACAGCAAATGGTACATACTAAAAAAATAAGTTAACCCGTCCTATCGCGAAATTACACTAAGCTTATCAACGCGAGCTCATATTCTCCACTAGCTATTTATATCAAATAGACCACCCCCCCTACCCCCCAATCCAATCATCTTTGGTACACATAAATTACACACATGTTTCAAAAATATATATATATGAATTAGATCCGCGCTAGTGGATAATTAGTCCCCTAAAAATACTTGAATAGTTCATCAACGATCCGTAACATAACGAGCTTATTACATTCACGCCGGTATTATCATTATGGCAGGGAAATCTCAATCGGGCACGAGTCTGCAGCTTCACTCGAACAGCAATGTATGGCCACTGTGGACAGGAACTAGGTTTACTTGAAAAAAAAAAAAAAAAAAAAGTAAAAGCAAGGTAAAAATTTAATTTCCACCCCGTTCGACGTATCGGTAATGCATGATCAACTTACCGATCTCATCTCTTCTGGTCGTGCTCCTTGAGCAGATCGCCGAGCGCGGCGATGTAGCTCTGTGCCATCTGGAGGGTCTCGAACTTGCTCAGCTTGTGATCGGTACCGAGGCTCGGCACGACCTCGCGTAGCTTGTCAAACGCGTCGTTGAGCCCGTTCATCCTGCGTCGCTCGCGCGCGTTAGCCGCCAACCGTCGGCGCTTCAAAACGCTCGGCGAAGCCGGCACGTCTCTGCTCGACCTACGCCTACTCGGTCTGCGGGGGTTCGATTCCACCGGGACTACTGTCGTCGCCGTCATCGCCTTTGGTGTCACCGGTGGTGGAGGTGGTGGTGGTGGTGGTGGCTCGATCGTCGTACCGATCTCCTACGGAAAAAATGTTCACGATTTATAGAAAAAATCGGTTGCAGCGGATCTCCCGTATGTAGTCACACTCACCGGTATCGCTGCCGACAGGTTGCAGTCCCAGCAGGGGTCGCTCGGGTGGACCGTGGGCACTTGCTCGGGACCCAGGCTCACGAGTTCACCGGGCCGCCACCTGTGCCAGCCGTTCTGGTACTCGGGCGAGTTTTCCTCGTAGACGTGGACGCGAGTCACGTTGCCGTAGTCCAGCGCGTTTTGTGTCGTCGTTTCGTACCTATCATCAAGGTAATCGTTTATTTTGTTAGCTCTACAGCTGTACAAGTAAAATAAAAGCATGCGTGGGCGTACGTTTGTAAGGGGACAAGCCCGTAGGGGGACCTGTCGTAGCAGCGGTCCAGCATCTGGGGATACTCGTAGTGGCCGGTGCTGCTGCTGCCGTTGCTGGGGATGTCGCGGTGTTCCGTCAGATCGCTGTCGTTGGAAAAGTCGCGGCCGTACGCGCTGCCCGGCGAGTAGCCCACGGCGAACATCCCGGGCGAGTCGGATCGGTAACTCTGTTGATGGTGGTGCGGGTGGTAGTGGTGATTGCTCGATATCAGCGCCATTGTCCGACTTTGCTCTTCCTTGTCACTTTTCACTCATTTGTATAACGATCGCGCTCGCTCGCGTTCGGGGAGCGAGAAAGAGAAAACACTTGAAAACTTGCCGATTTTCCCGATCGGCTCGCGATCTCGATGAAAAACCGAAACGAGCGCTGCTTTGCTTTCAGTTTATCGTCCGATCGCGAGTGCAAGGCAAAGCTGGGACTTGGTATCGAGTGTCATGCTGGAGATCGGTAGTGAGGTGCAATTGCGATGCTCGCTGCAACGCGACTCGTTGACGAATGTGGCGCGTGCCAGTGTGTGTCCGGCGTAGGGATGTAGGTACGACGGCACGTAGGTATTACTAACATCTGGTCGGTGGTGGGCTCCCTTTCTCCCAATGTATAGTGCTGCGGCTCGCGGAGTTCATCCCTTAGATAATGCACACCTGGTACACCTCCGTCGCCCTCCATTCAGAGCCGCCGTCATTAGCTTGGCTCGGCTGCCTGTCTTCTTTTCCAAAGATAGCGTTGCCGCCCCTGCGGCCGCACGCGTGCCAACTCGGGCTACTTCCTCCCTTCCTTCCTCCCTCTCTGGCTTTTATTGTCTCTCTTTTGTGCGTACAATACTCGCACCGGGAATCGCGCTGCGTTCCTCGGATCTCGAGCAAAATATGCATATTCATTCGTGGTCTCTTCGCTGTCTGACTTCCTTCTTTGCCGTAGGATCTTTCTGGGCCTTTTTATTCCGAGCTTTGACTAACAAGGCTTACTTTTTTATCTTTCTTTCTTTTCGAAGCGCTGTTTCCTCGACTTATTGTGTAAGTTGTCGACAATATCTTGGAAAGGCAAAATTATCGAGCCACGGACTCGAATCAAAGACTCATTGATATATTCATGGCGAATTTTTTTTTTTTTTTTGAAAGAGATTGAACAAAAAGATGTATTTTAAAAAATGGAATTTTATTCAATGACATATAAAGTTTTTTCATCAAAGCTACAAATAAATAATGAGTATTTACAAAAATACTGAAGGTTTTTCAACTTGCATCAAACCTCCTGTCGTCGAATAATTTTTTTTTTTTATTCTGCTAAGATAATTGCATTTCTGATCCAGTATCCGTGATATACGTTGTTACTCTCACGTGTATTTATTGTGTGTTAATTACAAGAGATTATTACACTTCTGTATGAAAGCAGATCAAATAGTTCCTGCTTGCTGAAAAATAAAATGCAAACTGTATATACATGACCTTTCGAACGACTGTTTGTGTTACTTATGATTACTACTTTTATTTGGTACTGCGAAATAGTTTATTATGAATAATTGTTTTTTTTAATTTATTTATTTATTTATGACTTAGAACTTTTTTCATGCCTATGCGTGTAAAAATGAGATCGGTGCCATTTTATAAATATGTTTTATTAAAAAAGTTACACATATTTCAATGTTGGAAATAATTGACGTTTTTTATCTATCGTATACCTTCTTTGCAGTAGAAAGAGTTAAGTAAATCGGAATTTGCGTTAGAGCGCGGAGAATTTTCAAATATTAGGCAAACGGGAATATCACCGGGTATCCGCGACACAATATCTTACGAACTACATGAATCGTTATAGTATTATTTTACAATAAAAAAAACTATAAAGTTACCAAGTAAGAGCCAAAACCCAATAACAAATTTCTCCGTGTGAAATGCAAGGCAATAATAGTTGAGCTTTTTGTTCCAAAGCTTCTTAATAGATAGGATTCTGTGTTGGTTTTTACGTCGGGATTGTGCGAAACGTTTACATCTTCTAAACTCATTTCTTCAGCTAACTTTGTGAAATCCCATAATTTGATGGAGCAGTCAAGAGAACCTAAAGATCATAAAGTAAGATCACATTACTTCAGTAAAAAGGTATTAAATATATTTAAAATTTTAATCCTCCATCTACCTGATACCAAAATATTTCCATCTCTACTAAATGATAGGCAGTAGATGGTTGCCGTGTGACTAGCTAGCGCTGCAACTAAATGCCCATGAGCAAGGTCCCATATCAAAACTCTACTGTCTGCACCTGCGGATGCTAAAAACCGCCCTTCAGCAGAAAAAGCCAAAGAATAGATAGGCGCCTTGTGACCAGTCATTAATCTCACTTGATTGCCTGTAACGCAATCCCATAATCGGATCGTCATATCACTCGATCCTGAAGCTATATAATTTGAATTGGGATGAAATTGAACAACCTGAAATGACAATTAAAAAAAAAAAAAAAATGAAACTTCTTTTGATAGTACGAATAATTAGACATTGATGATCACTTACATCGACATCGGAGTAATGACCTGCGAAAATTCTAAGGGGTTGATGAGAATCGGTTGCCCAAAGCCTTGCTGTTTTGTCGTGAGACCCAGTGGCAAAATAATAGCCATGAGGTGAAAATTTAACTGACCATACCGGGAATAAATGTCCTTTGTAGCAAACGACACACGTCCATGTGTGAAGAGACCATAATCTCACTGTGGAAATATATAATAGGTTCAATTTCCAAAATTCTAACTGTGAGCTTTGTGCTTAGTGTATGACATGTATGTAGTGCTGAATGTACCTGTTCCATCTTCAGAACAAGAGAGTAGTAAATTTTTATCTGGACTGAAAGAAAGACAGTAAACCGGTCCACTGTGACCATACAGTGATCGTACTGATTCTGCAGTCTTGTCATCCATCATTCTAACCAAAACATCCTCTGGAAAATTATTTTTTGATTAATTTTCATTCCGTGGTTTGTCTAATATTATCGTGCATGGTGTACATACCAGATTCATAATTAACTTCTACAAGTTGGTCAGCATCCTTCATCATTCTAAGTTTTTGGGGAACCAAACTCCAAACTCTGATTAAAGAATCGCGAAAACCCACAGCTAGTAAGCTAGAATCTTCTGCGACTTCAGCACATATAACACTTTTGCGAGAAAAAGTTATACAGGTATGCAATTTTTGTTTCAACATAACTCTAATTCATAACAGGAATGAAACTTACTTATTTACAGAATTCAATAATGTATAAAAACATATGGATGGAAGACTTTCTGGACCAAGTACAACTCTTTTTGAAGCTTCCCTGAGTGCTTTTATTTTTTCAAGCTTGTCTACATCTTTCCTAAATTGAAAATGATTATTAGGCCTACATTTTATTATTAAAATGGTTTTAAAAAAAAGAGTTTACATACAAATTAGGTAAAGGCATCCTTCCTATTGGTGGAGCGTTCGGATCAGATTTAGTTTTTTTAGAGAACAAAGGATCTTTTTTTGCTTTTTTCTTCTTTGGTTTGTCAGAGTCCGGTCCACCATTGTCTTCCTCCTCCTCTTCGTCTTTCGTTGCAATATTTTGAATATCTGGTTCTTTTAAAAGCCCATAGTATACTTTAGTTTTGTTATCTTGTCTTGTTGCTTCTCCTACCAAAGCACCAGATGTTGCGTCAATTTGACTTTTATTCCTTGCAACACCTTCATACATATCAAAATATAAATGCTCCTGTATTATATTTAATAAGATACTGTGCTTCTTTTCTTGAAGATATCTTTTTAATATCGACAATGTATCACGAGACATTCTAATAATGAATTGATTTGACCTGCAAATGGAAGAAAAATTAATTTGGAGAGCACAATTTATCATACCATTACAAGTACAAAACTTACTTGAAAGTGTCTATTAACTCATTTCCAGCCATATGCTCTCGTTTTGACACATGTGACAACTTTTTCAAATCATTTTGATAATACTCTTCCAAGCTATTACTATGTTTTTCAATCAGTTGTTTCCCCTCATTTGAGTGATTGTTGTACACTAGCTCCAGATACATATGCACCAGTACAGGGTAGAGGATAGTGCCCAGTTCATGCTATAAAATATAATGACAGTTGGCTCATCATTTGTATTAAAGGCTACAACTTTGGAGGTATAAACAATGTTAATAGCTGCTGACCTTATAAATGTCCAAGGAGCTTTCAACAAATTTTTTAAGTTCTCCATATGACTTTTCATAAAGAGCTGGATCACCTTCACTTTTGTACGCTGACAGAACACTGTTAACCTCAGAATCATTTTGTGGTGTATCCTCAATAGACACATTTTGAAGATTAGCTTCCTTTCTAAATAATTCTTCAGTTTCCTGAAATAAGGCACGAAATTTTTATCATCGTTGGGCAAAACAAAAATAAATTTATAGGTTACAAGTGGAAGCTGGTATGGCAACAACGATAAACATTACCTTAAAATTGTATTTATGAAGCAGCTGCAACAATGCAAGCATAGTACTTTTATCCCTCTCCATTTTTCAAGGTATTAATCGGTACTTTTCTTTAAAATCAACTCGCAAAATAAAATTACCGATATTGCCACAAAAACAAACACTAGAACTAGACGCAATTATACTGTAATTGGCATAGCGTCACTTTTGGTCATCTGTTGGTTTTGTTCTGTCAAATGATCACTTTTGGTCAATCATCGTCATCATTATTTTTTTGGTCAAATTTAGTTGGCCACTGTAAGTGGTTACTTATTTGAAAATCTGTATGAACTAATGCAACTATATGCAAGTAAGTATAACTCCATTTATAAACTACATAACACCTACACTTCTACCAGGAAATTCATGTAATTATAAAAAAAGTTACCTATCATTTTTTTAATCCGACAACAGAGAATAAAATAGTTGTTAACGAAAATATCAAAAATAATAATGAGTGTAAAGTAGTAATTTAAAAAATTACAATTAATGGATAAGAGCTAGGAGTTGGTGAGAGTATTTTTCTCAGCATCCGAACCATAATATTGATAATGAGTATTTCAGTTAAATGCAAAAATTCACATAGAAGCGGAAAAAACAACTCAAGGCATGTACCAAGTAAGTAACACAAAATAATCGCATTTAGTAATTGTTCAGGATGGAAAAAACTTTTCAAAAAATAACAATAAATACGCATCACTTGAATTCACTTGATTATTAAAAATATTATGTAATTGTCAAACGTTATAGTCCCATATGATATTATGTTGGCTGAAGTAAATCGGAGGAGAAGAAAACATATCTTGAAAGAATTCAATTGGTGGGTTAAAACTGGAATCAGTCGTTTAAGAGATAAAAATAAATTAAAGTGCTTGCTCTCGGGAGTAAAAATTCTGAAATTTTGTCCTTTCGGCCGTTTTCCTTGAAGCTACTCGATTTCCAACGTATACGACCCTCGACGGTCATTAACTCAAACGCTCCGCTGTGTAATACAACAAACCAGCTTTCAATTAAAATAAGACGTCACTTTTCGATACCCATTTAATTTTTCAACCTTTTCAATCACTGCATTTTTTTTTTTTTTTTTGCACAAAGAATATTAAAGATAAATTTTTCGAGTGATTTATCGATGGTTTTGGATTGTCTTGAATTAACAAATCAATAATATTTTATTTTAACGAAACACGAAGTATAATATATTGTGCCAAGCACGAGAAAATTACGAGCCAAAACATTATTGATGCTTTTTTTTGTAGTACAGCGACATATTTTAAGGTTCTTGAAAACTTTCGTCCACTATATTATTATTATTATTATTATTATTATTTATAATTTATATCAAGTTAAGTATCCGAACGCAATAAATTTTCTCTCTGGTATTCAATCACGTGTGCAGTGGGGGAAGTGAATGACATTGTGAATATATATATATATATATATTTCATATAAATCTGAGATGATGTAGATTTACTGTGGATGTAACTGCGGGGAGATGAATACGAGTGGTTTCATGAGGATATTTTTTTATTGTTTTCGGCGTTTTTCTCTTTTGGCGTCTTACACACATGTGACCCTAGGCCGTGATGGCTCCAGTGGCCTTGGAGCTATATACATACGCCCTCAAAGGTGATGGTTTCATGGACTCGGGGCCCCTCTACTTATTAAAAAAACACTTTCTTCCATACGCGCACCTCATCCGTGTGGCAAGTCTGCATTCATTATTAATTAAACTGGTTCCAGCACGGCTCATCTCGAGCGCATCTCGCCAGTTGTTCACCTTCTCTTCTTCTTTGCTACTTTGTGTACATACTTTTTTTTTTTATTAACTTCTTATCATAGAGTCCTATTTTACGTAAATTTATTACATACAATTGAATTTTAAATGACAAAAGCTATGCTCTTTTTAGGTATTTCCGAACTCACGTATTTTTACCTTAGTATACGTATTTTTAAATAAAAATTAAATTAAAGAGTANCCAAACCCCCCCCTTTTTTTTTTTTTTTTTTTTTTCAATCAAATTTTCATTTTCGAAAACCCCGTTTTTTTTTCTCTCAGCACTTCTCATCATCGCCGCGTTAATCAGCGGCCGCTGGCCTCGTCACCTCCTCAGTATACACGCTCCCATATACCCATCCACCAATAATAAATATACCCACACGCGCTATTGCCGGAACATCATCGCCGGCCCTCGGCAGCTCATTGAATACAACACGTACAAGTAGGTACATATACCACAAGTATACACGCGGCTGATGTATCGCGATGTTTTCCAAATGGAATCTCTAGCGTAACGGTCCCGCTGAACCTTATCGTACACGTCCCGACCCCGGCGGGGGTGGTAGATTCATCCATCTGTCTCCTTCACCCCCTCCTTCTCCCCCGTTTTTTTTTTTTTTTTTTTTTGCTTCTCATTATTATGGATGTTACTTATTTTATCTTTTTCTTGGAAATTAGTTACTTTCGTGTTTTTTTCTCTCTCATACGTGCATAACTATTTTCTAATGCCTACAGCTCTGTTGGGTAATAACAATAACTCTTGACGATTTTAGAGTCCATCGCTATAGAGGTCATTAACTCGCGGGTTCGAAAATGTATTTCGAGCCGAAAACCAACTGTTTACAATTTAATTTCAAATTCAAACCGACTGAAATCCCTCGTTCTTTAATATATACTCGCACGTGCGTGCAATTAAATAAATAACAATAGATCCGATGAATAATTTATGAACTCCGCGATCCAGCGTTTGAATTAATTACTAGAATTGATTTAATGTAATTTGCCTTTTTTTCTCGATTAAATTATTCCTTTGGTTCGTTGATTTTTCAGTAGTAGATCTAAGTATTGCTAGTGGACATAATATTTGAAAAAAACTAATACTGCAAAAAAAACTGATACAAGGCACAACTGCTATATTTTTTATCAGTTCAGAAATTTGTGTGTTCTTAAAAAAAAAAAATAAAAAATTGAAATTTATTCCTTTTGTGAATTTTTTTTATATACTATGTAGAAAACTTCTCGACTTTTAGTAGAAAAAAGGTACTATTTAGGAAATAAAAAAACAAATTGATTACATATTGAATCAAATGTTCGTGTGACTTTGCTTTCTTATCAAGGATAATTTTTATCGGCTGAAAAACGTAATAAAAGAAGTGTATGTTAACAACGAGTGTGTATATATTTCAAAAAATAAACATAAAATAGTACATATTACAGTTTTCACACTTGAATATGTAACACTTGTTATGACAATGAAATATTCAAAAGCCATCCTACATTTTTGGTATAGTGGCATTCTATACATTGACTTAATTGTGGTTTCACTACAAAGAACAAATGACTGTTATTTATTTGGCAGAAGATATCTCGAATTTTAATTTCTCGCTACTTCTAAACTTTTTATTCTTAGTTTTGATTTTATTACCTATTTATTTATATCAGCAAAAATTTCTATGATAATTTATTTCAATATAAATGAGGAAAAAAATACATCGATGAAGTACTTTTATCCCTCTCCATTTTTCAAGGTATTAATCGGTACTTTTCTTTAAAATCAACTCGCAAAATAAAATTACCGATATTGCCACAAAAACAAACACTAGAACTAGACGCAATTATACTGTAATTGGCATAGCGTCACTTTTGGTCATCTGTTGGTTTTGTTCTGTCAAATGATCACTTTTGGTCAATCATCGTCATCATTATTTTTTTGGTCAAATTTAGTTGGCCACTGTAAGTGGTTACTTATTTGAAAATCTGTATGAACTAATGCAACTATATGCAAGTAAGTATAACTCCATTTATAAACTACATAACACCTACACTTCTACCAGGAAATTCATGTAATTATAAAAAAAGTTACCTATCATTTTTTTAATCCGACAACAGAGAATAAAATAGTTGTTAACGAAAATATCAAAAATAATAATGAGTGTAAAGTAGTAATTTAAAAAATTACAATTAATGGATAAGAGCTAGGAGTTGGTGAGAGTATTTTTCTCAGCATCCGAACCATAATATTGATAATGAGTATTTCAGTTAAATGCAAAAATTCACATAGAAGCGGAAAAAACAACTCAAGGCATGTACCAAGTAAGTAACACAAAATAATCGCATTTAGTAATTGTTCAGGATGGAAAAAACTTTTCAAAAAATAACAATAAATACGCATCACTTGAATTCACTTGATTATTAAAAATATTATGTAATTGTCAAACGTTATAGTCCCATATGATATTATGTTGGCTGAAGTAAATCGGAGGAGAAGAAAACATATCTTGAAAGAATTCAATTGGTGGGTTAAAACTGGAATCAGTCGTTTAAGAGATAAAAATAAATTAAAGTGCTTGCTCTCGGGAGTAAAAATTCTGAAATTTTGTCCTTTCGGCCGTTTTCCTTGAAGCTACTCGATTTCCAACGTATACGACCCTCGACGGTCATTAACTCAAACGCTCCGCTGTGTAATACAACAAACCAGCTTTCAATTAAAATAAGACGTCACTTTTCGATACCCATTTAATTTTTCAACCTTTTCAATCACTGCATTTTTTTTTTTTTTTTTGC
>NW_019379710.1:2188469-2220846 GCF_000648655.2 Copidosoma floridanum
TGGTTTTTTATATTAATATATGATATATAAATAAAGTAGTAAGTAAAAAAAATTTGTTTTTTAATAAAAATTTACTCGTGAGAAATGTTTTGATGAAATAATTTGAAATAATAACAAAACTAATTAGTTATTGTCACGTATAATCAATGAGAATTTTGAAGAAAAAAAAAATGACATATTTTTCGAAATTGATTAAAAAATCGGATAAAATTTTTTGTACCAAAAAAAAATGTTAATATATTCTTAAAAATCGTTACGCTGCACGAGTGGACTTAAAGAATTCTCAGATAGGAGTGGATAAAAAAAGATTCTTATTACACTTGAAATAGAGATAGATCTTATTGAAACTTAAAGTTGAGACGGTATACAACGATCGTGTTTTTTTACATGCATTGGCGCAGCGTAGTCCTTTGTAAAGTATAACTCCTATATTTTTATCAGATAAAAAATTCTTATGTTTTGAAGAAGAAAAAAAGGACTATAATATATTCTTTTCACGAATTCATGATCTTAATAGCCAAACTTTTACATTCGATTTTCTAAATTAGCATCTCGAATTTAGTAGAAATAGATAACTGTTGCGTAAGTATGATGCTGCAATATGTCTTTGAACGGGTCGTAAGAAATTACTTAGTCTAAGAAAATACTGAGTGAAAAAATCTCGAGTTTCAGTGAAAACAAGTAATGTTTAAGAAATATAAAAACCAGTTATTTCTGTATTGTCTACATTCATATGTTCTTGATACTTTGATTTCTCGTCAAGCACAATTCGTATCGTTTAAAAAACGTAATAAAAGAAATCTTTCGTAATGATTAATTATAAGACAATGCATTTAAATAACTTTTTTTCGCAATAATTTTTTTTTTTTATTACGTGATGCAACATCATAAAACTCAGTGTTACTCTTTTTCGTGTTTTCTCTTGAATCCATTTTTATTATGGTCTTCAATATTTTTTGTAAAATAAGTTATCTCTTACGGCTAAACACTAATAAGTGTATATAGTAAAAAGATTTTATTGAAACAAATTTTTTTTTTTATTATTTCAAATGAAACGAAGGATTTTATCCCATTGGACAACATCTCCAAATTTTTTAAAAATAATAAACAGTATAGTTTAAAAAAAAAAGAAAAATTTCCAGTATTTTATAAAAATCATTCACATGTGGATAAAGGAAAGGGATTAACGTGTCTTTGGATGAAAAAAATGTGCAGGTATTGTAAGAAAATACTATTTATTGATAGATTAAAAATTGGTGAGTGGGTTGACGGAAAAAAAAAAATTTCGTCAACCATCAGTCGAAACTGCCTTATCTCGAGTCTGTATACACTCATAAAGCACGTGTATAAAACTAGGGTTGAACGAAAACCGATGCGTTTCATCTCCAAACTTAGAATACGGGTTTGGCGTTGAGGTTCTTCAACCTGATGTACTCGAGAGCCCTCATGATGGGCTCTGGGATGGTCGGGGGGGTCGGGAGGTGGCTGCCCTGGGGCTGGAAGCCGTTCTCGTTGGCGACGTAGCTGAGGCCGATGGGGGTGCCGTCGGGGGCCGTGTAAGCGTAGCTGCCCTGGGCGACCACCGGCGTCTCGTCACCCACGACCTGGGGGACCCCGGACTCCCCGGCGGCGATGCCGTTCTCGGTCTCGAAGCTCCACGAGTAGCTGCCGTCGGGGCTCACGTCGTTGGTCTGCTTGAGGATGGCGATGGGCTCGTGGTGGCTCTGGGGGGCTGCGGTGGCGACTGCGGCCAGGGCGACGACGGCGACCTGGAAAATGGAAATTAGCGTTGAATGCTTGCTCGAAAAATTGAGAAATTATAGTTTGGAAGTATTGTATCGTCGAGCTTACGAGGTATTTCATGTTGATGCTCGTTGTTCGGTAATTAGCTGATTTCTGAATTTGGGTAGGACGAGACCGCGTATTTATAGGAGAACAGCTTCGATGGGCGGCTGATTTTTTTTCTATCGAGCGCCGATAGCACCAGTTTTCATCGTCGCTCGTATCTGCACTTGGGGCTACTCGGAGTCTTTCCGTCATGGATATTCAAAAATTTTGGGGAATATCAGCGGCCGACCGCGTTGCGTCACAGCGTCCCCATCATCCGACCCACGTGGATGACCGTCGACTCGTACATCATTCGCTCTGCCTCTTGTTTCACCTTTGATTGTTCGCCTGCACGCGATGCTCAACATCTTACAGTTCGGTAACTAGATCATCTGGAAGGTCAATCGGTTATTTTAACGTCTTCGTCGACATGGGACGCTGAAACTTTTTTTCTTTTGTTTTTAGAAAGCAACAACTATACGATCTACGGGTGAAAGGGCTTGGTATTTTTGCCCGTGTAGAAATTTTATCTTCTTCTCATCGTTTCTGCGAGGTGCGCATACATGTTTGCTGTAAAAAAATTCATCGTAGACATTTGCGTTGCAAGTTGATAAATTATAGAAAAAAAAAAAAAAAATTTTGTGGAAGTAATGTGCACAGTTTTTGTGAGATTTTAACTATCGTTCAAAATTCAAACTACTATTCATGCTTTGAACTTTCATTCAAATTTTCAAACATTTTTCCGTCTCGCAATTACGTTGAATATTTATATTAATCGAGTAGTTACGAGATCTTTATTCAACGAGTAATTGCATAAGTAATTGTGACTCTATAATGCCCAAACCTTCATATTTTTTTATAGGATTAACATTTTATTTTTGATCTGATCCGAGTCACGAAAAATTTACCAACGTACTTGTAGAAATGGAGAATATCAGGTAAATAATAGCTGTGAGCACAAGTTTCGAGAACTTGTTGGATCTACAATTCATAATTACTTGTAATGAACTGTAAAACCAGATCTGGAAAACTTGTCAAAGAGAAACTAAAATTATGGGGCCAATGATTTGATTTACTCGCATCGTGGTCATCTCCATTTTTAGTATACTTTAAATAAAACTTATTTCATCGTAGGAATATTTATGAGTTGCGAAAAAAGAGCAATTGGCTAATTTTAGTACAAAAACCGTAACATATCAAAAGCACGACCGTTGACTTGTGATTTCACAATAAAGAATCGCATCATTTTAATTATTCCCTATTTTTAATACATTATTACTTGTTTATTTGTATCACGAAAAATTTGTATGATCATTAATTTATGATAATAAATGCATTATAATAAATCTAAAGATATAAGTAAAGAAAAAAAAATTTATCGATGACCAGTATGATTCGCGATAAAAAATTTAATTTTTCGAATACCAAGTTTTTCTACTTTTGTACGTCATAAATGCGGTTTTTTGATATCTTTAAAATACGTAATGAAATCACATTAAATTTCGGTCCACTTCATTGAGTTTAATTTTCTTTCTTAACTGGTTCAAATCCGCTTAGTTGATATATTAATACATAATATTGTTGTGAAAAAAGTTGATTTTTAATAAAAATGTATTTGCAAAATTGTTTGAAATACTAAAAAAACTAAGTAATTATTGTCACGTATAAGCAATAAGTGTTTCATAAGCGTACATTGTTATATATCAAATGTGAAAATTTTGTAAAAAATGACATTTTTGAAAATCGGTTGAAAAATCGGATAAAATTTTTCAAAAAAATTAAATGACAAAATTTTTTTTTACATCGCTATGCGTGTGGACGTACATAATTCATGACATGCTTTAGTTATTATAATATCGGTGGGAAAAAGTACAAAACAAATTTACTCCTTGAAGAGACACGATTTTTTTTTTCATGCTTGAAATAGAGATAGATCGTATTGAAAGTTAAAGTTGAGATGGTAAAAATTTCCTACTAAAGCGACGATACAATACATATATGTTTTTTTCCGAAAGCCTATAATCAGTTTTGAACGCATGTTGTTATTTTTACAAATTTTGTGTTAACCGATAAAAAAAAACAATTTTTTTCGCGCATAACGATCGTGTTGTTTATATGCATTGGCGCAGCGTATAGTCCTTTGGTGTAATTGAAGACCTTGAGTTTATAATGAGCCAGAAATAATAACTTGAGGATTCGTTGCGAAGAAAAGTTTCGAAAACTCGTAAGATTCAAAATTGATGAAATCTGGGAAACATGTTTGAGAGAAAGTACAATTTCGACAACATTCGAATGATAATCGAACAATGGGTTCGTGTGCAGTGGACCTATCTATGTGTAACGCTCTTAAAACAAAGAATTGCCCAATATTACCAACGTTAATACCTTATGACGAAAATTCTACCGATCGACGATCACCACAAAATTTTAGGCTTTTTTGAAATAAAATTTAATTTCTATCGAAGAAAAAAAAATTGATATCTCCGCGAGTGAGTATTACCCAACCAGGTTCGGTAAGCTGTCCTAATCTTTGAAACTGAATTATATTCCCATGTTTAATTCACCAGGAAGAAAAAAGATCCCGAGTTAGGTGGGACGATATAGAATATGGGTCAAAAATGCAAATGTGAAAATCACCCGTGGTAAACGCTGGTGCTTATAATAATAGCACTGACAATAATGATGATGACACGATCCTGGAGATGACGATACCTTAGAGCTGCTTGAAGTTTTGAGGAAAAAAAGAAGAGAAAAAAAAAAAAAAAAAGAAAAAAAGAAAAATTGAAACGAAGAAGACCAAGCGAGAATTGATTATGCAACACAACTGGCTAGGTGTAGCGACTATCGACTTAATTGACGATGCCCAGCAGCAGCGCCGGCGGCGTTATCGAAAGGTCATGACAACAGATGAATTTCGGCAAAGGCTTCTCCTTCCCCTCCTTTTCCTTTTTTTTTCTCCTCCTATTCAGTGCTCTCGGCTGTGCACTAAAATCACGCCCGGAACTCGCTCTCCCATTCGCCACTACCACCACCGGTACTCTTCGCGATGGGGGAAAAGTGAGATCCTTTCTTTGGTCGGAATCATATAAATTCGTCCCGAATTCTGCTCATCATCACACTCGCCTTCGAGCCCTAGTCTGAATCCGATCGACTCCTCGACTTCTCAACCACCGCCAACATGAAATTCTTCGTGAGTGTTACAAACGTTTCTTACATTTTTCTTCTATTCGAAAATTATTTTTGTTTTTTTGTACTTTGTTATTTTTTTTTTTTTTCATTTTTTTCGCAATTTAACGTCATAAAATTTAAAATGCAATCTTTTTTTGTACCGCAAAGTTCTTGTGCGAGCCGATCTCGAAAGCATCTATTTTCATAAAATTACGTAAGATACCCGCGTCACGTAACAAAGAAGATGTCTCATTCTCAGAGAAACAAAATTTAACTTTCCGAATCCCTTGAAAGAGAGAGAGAAAAAAAGTTGCTTCCTTTGCGTTTCGCGTTGCGCAACTCGCCATTGACGAATAACGACACGTGAATTGAAAAACAACGATTTTACGACAGATCGCCGTCGTCGCCCTGGCCGCAGTCGCCACCGCAGCCCCCCAGAGCCACCACGAGCCCATCGCCATCCTCAAGCAGACCAACGACGTGAGCCCCGACGGCAGCTACTCGTGGAGCTTCGAGACCGAGAACGGCATCGCCGCCGGGGAGTCCGGGGTCCCCCAGGTCGTGGGTGACGAGACGCCGGTGGTCGCCCAGGGCAGCTACGCTTACACGGCCCCCGACGGCACCCCCATCGGCCTCAGCTACGTCGCCAACGAGAACGGCTTCCAGCCCCAGGGCAGCCACCTCCCGACCCCCCCGACCATCCCAGAGCCCATCATGAGGGCTCTCGAGTACATCAGGTGAGGACCATTGCGAATTTTATTTAACAAGTTCCATTTACTTCGATTTGCAAAAGTATTTTGATAATTGCATTGGATCGATTCCAAGGTATAAATTAGAATTTGATGGCTTCGTGGCACCATTGCGTTTTGTTTTATTGCCTGCTAAAGGTGATTTGTATATTAGAATTTCCTTGTTAAACGAGGACGAAAAATTTAATCCATTTGTTTGTACTTTGATTCAGGACGCATCCCCAGCCAGCCGAAAACAGCCGGTTCTAAGAGATTGGCAGCACCTACTGATAAACATACATGGTCGCTTGATCGATAATTTGGAATTTTGCTCTCAACCAATTTGGCAGCAAAGTTCCGAATCTTCATTTTTTTCTACTTTGTATCTTACTCAATCTATACATATATTTTGCTACTATGTTGCAACACTTGTAAATAATCAATAAGCTCCAATAAATCATTTGATAAAAAAAAATATATATATACTGCGTTGTGTGACTCTTTTACCACTTTCACTTTAGCCGTACTCTTGAAGGTTGTTGTAAAGACACTCTCTGCGAGTGAGATGAAAAAAAGATATATCGAGAACGTGTTAAAAACGTGTATCGTTTATTTTAAATTTAATTGTACTTTTAAAAAAGTGTCCAAATCGCTCTCTCTCTCACACACACCTATAATATATGTTATTTACGAACAATGACCGTCATTTACATTTTTACAGTGCGAGTATATTAAATTGTCTCTGAATTCAATAAAATCGTATCCGATTGGAACAAGATTCGATGTTTGTCGATTTATACCGATTTCTCAAGAGTTTTTATTGTATTATCACCTTATGCCCGTTTATTTCGGTGCTTCAGGCATTGTAAACACGAAATACCGATAAAAGTTTATTTCACCTTATGATTTTACATGCATATCAAACATTGAGTAATCTATATTGTTGGGTACGTCATTTTTTGGTGTCAATTTAAAATTGGCCAAGTAGAGACTTGATTTTTTGAAATAATGTACTTTTTTTTCAACATGTACACCAATCGTGGCCAATTCAACCGTAGAAAAACTTTTAATTCAAATAAAGATGAATAAATAAAAAAAAAATCTGTCAATAATCGATCGAATTGAGGTCACGTAGGAACAACAATGGATAAATTGATTCAAACAAATTTCAAACTTGAACGAAACTTTCAGTAGCCAAACGCGATAAAATCTACGGACCGCGAAAAACCATAAATTCCATCAAGGACATAGAAATTCGATCCACACAAATATATTTTTAGCAAGTGTCGCACACGCGTACACGCGTATAGCCTCTCGTCGTAAAAAAACTACGTCGTTCAACTATCGATGACACTCGCCTATACAAACTAACGGCACTCGCTCGTTCCCCACTCGTTAGTCACACTCGCACGTTGTAATGGTATAATTAATAACACATTGTGATATTATAGGATCTCGCACACTCCGTGATCTCCCGCACAGCAAGTTGTATCGATATTAGGTAATCAAGATTTATTATTATTATTATTATTATTATTTTTTTTTTTATTTCGTTCCTCCTCTCCATTCGCTTGTCTCCAAATAAAAGCCCCACCGCCGCTATTTCGTACACACTACATTCAGCAGTCTTTATTTTATAGTAGTAGTAGAATTAGTAGTAGTAGTAGTAGTAGTAGTAGTTAGTAGTAGTTTTTTGTTTGTAACTATAATAATATAGAGTTGTTCAGCTTTGGTTTTCCGAGAGCCCTCGCACTCTCGGTCTTTCAAAAAGCCGCAGCGGCAGGAGAAGAAAGGAAAAAGTCGAGCGAGGCCGCGACGGTGCATCGTGCGAGGAAAAACCCAGGGAAGGTTCGTTCGAAGACTAGCGGAGGAGGCAGGCGTCGGAGACGGGCTGCGCCGGCACACCCACGGGGACCTCCTCCAGGATCGGTCAGAGCCTCGTCGAGCGGCTCCCGGCCGGGGTGGCTTGCGCCGGTGGGGGAGGCGGAGGCGGCGGTACGACCAACGGCCCCGGCGACGTCACCACGTCCGGCTCGGACGCGAGCTCCCCGCAATCGAACCTCCACATTATACTCTCAGCCTGGTCACCTCCTGCAAGCGTTCACACCCCCATCATCATGGATTATTCTTGATGAGAAAAGGAGGGGAAAATGGCCCCTTGATCGTTTCCGTTACCCCAAAAGCGTGTACATATACGTATAAATAAACCACCAAAGTGGAGGAGGGAGGCGGATGGATCGGGAGCGGGAATTAATCCGTATAAAAATACGTAATAAAAACCCACCTTGAGCCAAGTTGATGCCGAAAGAAGCTCGTTTCTGCTTCGGAGTCAGCAGTAGTTGCTGCTGCTGATGCGGGCATTTGTGCGAATGACCGTGAGCGTGGGAATGCGCGTGGCAGTGTACAACATGCTGCAGGTGATGATGATGATGCGTGTGCGTGGGCGTGTGGCGGCAACTCGGCTGTGCTGATGGGAGATGATGCTGCAGTTGTTGCTGCTGCTGCTGCTGCTGCTGCTGTTGCTGTGGATTCTCCAAGGCCAGCTGCTGGCGGTGCTGAGGCGACATCCGATCGTAGCTCAATGACTTCTTCATCTCCGTCATCTGCAGAGCACCAGTTTCCTGCTGCAAAGTTTCATCGCCCCCCGCGATGGGAGACGCACAACCCGGTCCTGGTCAGTTTTTTCTCTCTCTCTCTCTCTCTTTCTCACCCAACCGGTATTATTGTCTTGGTACAGGTACAAGCGACTGATACCCCAATATAATACGTATACCCTCAAGCGCAAGCTTACTCGGGGCGCCGTCGGCGAGGTATGGTAGAGGTACTCCCGATACTCTCATACAGAGTTGCCCCGTGCCGAAGCTCTTTTCCTCGAGCCGTTGTTGTTACGATTGAGTCGAAAGAAAAAGGAAATAAGCCGAAAAGACGGGCTGTGGTGGCGGGGAGAGCTTTCGCGTGAGGCACGGAAGCCCGACGGAAGAAGACACGGTCCGGAAATTGAATAGCTCCGTCAGGCTGACCATCGCGTCGAGACTATGGCTTTTTGTTTTATCTCTGGGAGGGGAAAAAAGTAAAAAAAAAAATAAAAAAATAAAATATGACGAAAGTCAACAGAGGTGAAATTCGCGCTCTGATCCCGTGCGAGTCTCGGCACGGCAAATCTGTACAGGTATATACGCGTGGATTCGTAATCCCTTATCGAAAGGTTCTAATGGAAGCCAATGCAGTTTTTTCACTTTTTCCTTTTTTTTTTTTTTTTTTTTTTTCATCCGATTTGAAATTTTAGTTGACTCCAACAGATACGTTTATTTTACTTTGATTCAATGCGAAAAAGGGTTGAATATAAATTTAGGAATGGAGAAAAACAATGACAACAACAAATTATTAATAGTCCGACAAAAATTACAATCACGACAGTAAACTTGCATATGAACGCAATAAAAAAAAAAAAAAAAAATTCTGTTCATTTTTATTAGAACCTTTCAAAAAAGGAACATAAACTTTTGTAATGATCCGGGGAATTACGGAGTGCGAAAAACACCGGTCGAATTTGTATACGCTCGCGTCGCCCAGCCGCGCCATAACTTTTACGCAAATGAATAAAAGCCAGCGGACACTAGTATATACACATACAACACAAATATATATGCAAAGGTGGGCGCAACGCGGCACTTAATTAATCGTTAGCCATGCCCTTAAAACTTGCTTAATTACCCACATACACACACACAAAATCGAGACTTACGAATTAAAAGCTTATATAATATGTACACACCTATGATATTATACATACATAAATATCGAAAGCGAATACAACGATGAACATTATACGTGCTACACAGCAAAGGTACGCACACACTAGCGATTATTTTTATACCTTTCTCCTACGCACGCGCATGTATGTGACTGTGAAAACAAAGCTCCCCCCGAAAAAGGTTTCTTTCGTTGAATTTTAAAAATGTACGGCGCGAAAAAACAAAAGGTTTTTCCACTCGCGATGTACGATATTGTTTGCCCCCGCAAACGATTATTCGTTGTTCAAAGATGTGAAAAACAAAAAAACAAAAAGATATCACTCGGTTTGTATTTTTACTCGGCGGGAAGGAGCGCTCTCTCGGTTAAAAATAGAGAGGAAAAAAAAAAGCCAGTCCAGTTACCAGTAATTTACTTATGGCCCCGTGCAACGAGCAAAAAATAGATTGTTGTCGGTGCAGGAGGAGTTTGCTTCCCTATTTCGCAAATTTTATTCTTCCCGTAACCCACGGAAAAAGCTCGCTTCCAGGAAAAAAAAAAAAAAAAAAGGAAAACGCATCTGTTGCAAACACAATTATGCATACAAAAAAAAAAAAAAAAAAAAAAAAAAAAAAGGGTAGTTAACCTAAGCAACTAGTATCTACTACTATACATGCATTTATAAAAAAATGAAAAAAAACATGCATACAGTGTGAGAAACGAAATATCTAGGCATTCAATATACAGTGGCAAACATCAGAGGCAGCCCCGTGCAAGTTGAGAAGTAAGTCTCTACTATGTACGGTACTATAATAGCAGTTGGTGTATATATATATATATATATTCCGAGTCTCGTGATGGTGTACATGTATACATAATATGTGCAAGGGATGAAGACATACGGGGATGGAGAATGAAGTTTTTTACCTGACACGGGAGTATATATGTGTACATAGAGAGGGTGATGATCTCAAGCGAGACACCGAGATGTTATGTTTACACAAGAGGGTCTCATACCTATAACGTATATGTATAGGTGGCAGAGATGGTAAACGTAAGACTCGACTCGACAGCGATTTCCGCTATATAGGTGAGGTACACCCACGTATACCTACGTACCGTTTTATGGTCCAAAACGGCTTCGTTAAGTTTTACGCGATGTCTATCCGATGCTTATGTATAGATGCTGTGAACGAGACTTTGCGTATATACCATCTGCACGCGCGGAAGCTCGATTTCCTCAACTGCCCGAGAGGGAGGATGGCATTTCATTCCAACTGTGCCAAAATGCCCCTCAATCGTGCAAGTATTGTATATATATATATATGTACGAGCGTTTCTCTTTCTTCTTTCTCCTTTTATCCTGATATAGGTACACCCGTAACCGAGTCACTCCCTTTGCCGGCGGGCCAATTACGCGGTCATATGATTGCCGCCGACCGGATATAAATGTGACTTTTTGTGCCAATGAGTTAAATCCGTAATCCTACGGCTACTCCCCCTTGCCCCTCGTCCCATTAATTTCATTCGGGGTTACTGGAACAGCTCCTAGCTATATACCATCGCGCTACCAAGGACGGCCCGTGCAGCAGCATCAGCGGAGGGCGCCGAAAATAAATTCACGCTCCTATACACGTATACCCCACCGTCCGTATCCCAATTAAAAATACTCTTTTTTTTTTTTTTTTATAGCCCAACTCCCGTGCATTATTCAACCATATAATATGTTTTATTACCCGTGCCGTTTTTACATTATTTCCTCTTGCCGGTTCCCTTTGCCGTTTTGCGATACATCCGACCGACAATGAAGTGAAGTGTACGACACGAGGTGAAAACTCAAGGGTTGCACCTTCTAAGGAAAAAACCTCTAAACGATGTCCCTTGTATAATGGATCAGTGGTTCGTCTGGCAACGTTACAGGGGGGAGGGATAGCTATATACTATATATGTAAGAAAAAAAGGTGATGATCGGTGCACTGGTCGATTGGCTGGTGAATGAATAAAGTATCGTTGCTTTGGGAGAGTACGGGTACATATTGATATATGCGCACATTGGCGCTCCGGTACGTGAAACTCACACCATTTAGCCAAGGTATGTCGATGCTCGGTACGTAGGTGGTCTCCTCGTGGGGGCCCTGGCTCGGGCAGTGGCGGCTCCGGCGCATCGACGAGCGCGAGCTGCACCTGCTGCACGAGACCGCCGGTACGCCCGAGGCGGCCCCCGAGCGCCGTTTCGGGGCGGGCCTCTGCCTGGCACCGCTGCGCAACGTGAAACGCAGCTCCGACACCATCTCTCTGCACAGGGACTGTGTCCACGCGGGGATGTGTCGTATACAGGAATATATATTGGTATCTTTTGGTCATTACACATAGTATATATATATGTGTGTGTATATTTATCATGTGGTAACCCGTTTGTTAGTTGTCGTGTGTATAAATGAAAACAGAAGAAGGAAAAGCATTATACATCATGATGATAGTATATATAGTAGTAAAGAAAAACCCGCGCACAACAAACACATACTGCAGCCAGAGCGTTAATTTCGCATTAGAGGCGTCAATTATCCATCAAAGCAAACACAAAGAAAACACATTGATGTTTATTGCATCAAGTGTATACGACAGCCAAGCACTTGCGTTTTTTTTTTTTTTTTTTTCAATACATTTATTTGTTACATGTTCGTATAAGCGCAGGGCAGCCAAAATAATAATCATCCGCATAATCGTTGTGCGACACGTCCTGTGAGCCACACTATTTCCCCCCCCCCCTTCTATATGTTTCGATCACACCCAACCACGAATTAAGTTAACACAGTTAATCGATACAGTTCAGGTGTGCAGGCAAGTCCAACGAGACATTGAGACAAAGACGCGTTCGGTATATATATATATTATACGGGCGGTGGATGCTTGAAACTTACCCGGTCCGATCGGACGTTTTTCTTTGAGTTCCAGCAAAATTCCAGAATGGCCACGAGGATCGCTAGAGCCAGGCCGCAGAGCAAAACCACGAAGACTCCGCCTGAAACAGAAATTTCCTCGTCACGTGGAAAAAAAAACCCGTGTCTTTTTTTTTTTTTTTTTGTTTTACAAATTCGGAGCACAATCCTAGACTTATTTCATACACCTCTTGTTAAATGATCGATTTTATAAAAAACCCCGGTTTTTTTTTTTTTTTTTTTTTTTCACTTTGACTGAAACTACTTCATTAACTTGACTGTACGACATTCAGCTCGAAAAATGGAAGGAAAAAGATGGACAATTTTCAATAATGGCAAATTCAACAATCACGCGAAACCCTACAACGTTTAAGGGGGGGGGGGAAACGAGCACCTCCATACAGGCATACCATGGGACGTAAGTCTCACAGGTCGAGGTGGAGGGGCAAAAGTACGGGGGGGCGCTCGTTAAGAGAGCTCGAACACGTAGTGTCCGGAGAGAAAAGGGTGGGACACTGACGCTCCTCGTTCGGTCCAACCAACTCACGACTCCGCGCTAATGTCCCCGAGCTTGCGTTTAATTTAAATGCTAAAGCTGAGTCGTGCTCTGCGAGTCTCTACATTTTTTTTTCTTCCCCCCCCCCCCTTGTTTTACCAATCGCCATCTGTATGCGCAGCCTCGTCGCTGATTTCCCTCCCGATATCCGTACACTTTTCGGTTTAATTAAGTTTGCGGGGGCGCACGTACACACTCACACNAAAAAAAAAAAAAAGAGAGAGAGAAGAAAACACGAGAAGTATAGGTAAAAGGATCCATTAGACTCAACAATCGTACGAAAAGGGGCGGCTTACCAATATTTTCCACCCCCAGGGCGTTGGCCTTGCTCTCCTTGCTCTTCTCGTCGCGGTTGCACACGTCCCCGGTGTTCTTCCACCACTTGTCGTAAAGTATCTGAATCACGCCCTTCTCCTGGAGCTCGAGTATGGCCAGGGATATTTTGTCCCTCCAAGGCGAGCCTGCCAACGGGGGACGATTCACAAGAGAAATGCTGGTATACTTAATAATATACGTGTATGATAATGTATGTATGGTGTATACCTTTGGGAGTGGCTATGCCGTAGCCCTTGCTGTCGAGGAGGCCACCGATCTGCGTGAGGTTGCAGTCCCGCTGCACCGCGTAGTCGAGCATCGTCGACTCCATGAGGAAGGCGTAGTTGCCCTGGAGGACCTTCTGGATGCCCTCCTCGTAGTCCGAGACAAAGACCGACGGCTGCTTCGACTCCATGTACCTCCACATCTTCTGGTATATCGCTATTTTCGAGTCCTATTTTTTTTTCACAACCGAAACCATATACCTATACGGTCAAAGGAGCGCGGGAAAAAAAGGGGGGTAGGGGTGTGTATAGTTACCCTGAAGAAGGTCATGGTGCTGCCACCGGAGAGGGTGCCGTAGGGTATGTCGGTCTGTTCAGCGAGATCGGCGGCGTTCTCGATCGGCGTGATCATGCGCTCGACCGTTAGGAAGGCCGCCAGATTGGCCGTGTACGAGGAGATGATGATCAGGGTGAAGAACCACCAGATCCCACCGACTATCCTCGTGCTCGCGGCCTGGTGGTGCGCGTTTTGCGGGGAACATTGTGAATTCACCAATCTTACGTTTGCTTTCTCATCGCGAGTTTCGAGACTTGGACGATTTTTTTTTTTTTTTTTTTCAACTCGGTTCGGAAGGTTTTGAGGATAACTACGAAAAATGCCCATTGTTCCTCAACGTTTCTGCGATTTAACTGCGCATTTACGACACAAAACGTCATTGCGCACCGCAAAATGCACAGGCGATGGCCTTTTAAATTGAGTTGAAAAGCCATAATTTGCGATGGTAAGGACAAAAAGCGCGCGTCCTGTCCGCATAAACGAGGTGCCATTAATGGTAAAATTAACTCGAGGGCGTGGACTGAAGAATAAGGACCCTTCCGATCTACTAAAAGTTCGACGCCTCGATATCCGAGAGCATTCATCATTCGGGTATCGCGCATACTTTTTTGGCGGCCTGCAGTTGCGAGCTCTATGGGTAATTAGAGGCCGGTATATTTTCGTTTGAATTTCAGCGAGCGCCAAGAAAGAAAAAAAAAAAAAAAAAAAAAAAAAAAAAGTCGGACGAACTTTCCGCGCGTGTAATCTTTACGTTGAGCACGTGAGATTCAAATACTTGGGTAAAATTGCTACCAAAAATTCCAGCGCGTTACAACAGCACGATCAAGCCGGTGTGTAAATTAAAAGTATATAGGTATACCGGCGAGCTGTACGGCGCGCAGCGAGGCAAGTAACATGATATACTCGCGGGCGCGTCTGGTTGCATATACAAGCCTCTCTCTGCTACATAAATATATTACCACTTATGCGAGTGGGATCAATGCTGGGACGCATCAATCCCCGATACCAAAGTGGCGTCGCTGCAACGATTCCCTCTCCGTTTCTCCGAGGAATTCGCTGTATGAGAGAGAGACCTCGTTTATGCATCGGGACAACGACGGCTCTATTTTACGCTCTGTTAGGCGCAATATGTATACGTATGTATTTATACGCGACCCACGCATGAAATAAACGTAATATACTGCGCGCATCCCTCTGCTTATGGATCAGCCAGTAGATGTAATATATTGTCGAAGGGAGTTGGAGTGCCAAAATAAGGGGAAAGGAAGTGGAGAAGTTTTCGCGAAAGCCGGAAAATCGATTATCTTTCGGGCTCATCCCTTCGTGTACTGGTGTGTATCACGTGTACGTCGAGGCCGCATCGATGAACTGTTTTTGCGGACATGAATATTGTTTTCTTTCTTTCTTTCACTCACTGTCTTCCACTTTGTACAAAACAATATTTACTCGGGGGTAGAAAAAAGCTGGGCGATCGGAGTTAAATCGGGAAATTCGGCAAACATTGCAGTGCTCCAAGATATTATATACTCCTCGTGCATCTGACGCGACTATTGTAAGCCAATGTTCGTTGATACATTAAAATCATACTTTACTATACCTACTATAAAAAAAAAATCCATTATTGTATTGGAAAAAATTTTCTTTTAAACGCACTCATTATCGTAAAATCGAGCAAGTATTTCGAAACAAGTGAAAACAGTGAGCTAGAGGGAGCGTAAAGTCAGAGGAAAATAATGGGACCACGTGCTCCATATACTGCACATAGGTGCTACGTAAAAGTTCAGACCTGGGTGATTTTTATTTACTCGTGCAGGCTTAGTGTATGGTTTAAAAGTAGTTTTTGATTTACGAAGCCACACCGATGCGCACACAGGCAGACTTGAGCACGTGTAAATATACATACACACATATACTTTTTCAATTCTATTGAAACATAATTTTTTTTGTTCAAAGTATAATGCATTGTATTTGTGCTAAAGAAAATCTTTTTTTAATAACCACTTACAAGACGGAGTTTAACGAAAAAAACGATGCATTAGAAATCATGAAAAAAAAGAAAAAATAGTCTTATTGTTCGACAATCAGAGGATGATAAATAAATAATTGAAGATGACAAAGAGAGAGAAAAACGATAAACGCGCTTTGAAGTCTCTCCACTCGAGGACCGTTTCTACTTCCAAGTCTCACGCAGTAGATAAAGCCGAGTGCGGTTAAGACACACTTAAGTAGCCGTAGCGAATGGAAATATCGCTGGAGCGATAAAAGTGGGCAAAAATAAAGGAAATGGTCCTCGAGAGGGGATAAAAAGCGAAGCAAGGTAGCGACGGAAGGGATAAAGGGCACATGGAAGGGGGAGGCGTCGGAATCGTAAGAAATATCTCCGAGACCATACTACTTAGGCCCGCGAAACTTTTCGCTAAGCTGCACTGGATTTCGAGGACTTGGCGTGCTTTTCTCGGGGTGGAACTTCGAGGCACAGAGAGAGCCTCTCCTATGGCCTGGAGTTGGTAATATAATCGAGGTGCGTTGTTTTCTCGGGGCTGCGCCAAGGGACGCCAAGCCCTTCGGATCGCGGAAAAATTCGTGCTTGTGCACCCGATCGGAATATACCGTGTCGGTGCGCACTGCACGCATGGCTGGGGCGCAGTGGCTGTTGCACGCAAAAGGGATGTATTGGTACACGCGGGCCGCGGTGGTAAGTCCCAGTTGAGTTAGCGTCGACAATGCGCCGCGTGCGGCGGAGCGCGAAAATTTCATCCAGTCGGACATTGATTTACGCGACTATTAGATTTTCAGTCGGGCTACGGTGCTTTTTTCGGCAACTCTTTTGCGGCAGGGTGTATTAGTGCACTCCGCGGATACGGGAAAATCGAAGCAAAATCGATTTTTAAGTAATTTTAGAAAAGTTACGCATTTTTTCAATCTTTCGTATGATAATTCAAAGCAAAAAGTATTTTTTTCTTCAGATCAAACAATCAAATAGAAATCGTAAAAAGGTGGATCACACGTGGGCGTACAAATGTTTGGGAACTCCTTGGAATCATCACTCGTTTACTCAATGTTATATTATCTATAACGTATTTATTGTGTGAAAAAATAAAAACAACGATAACATGTAACGATGGCTCGGAGAAAGAAAATCTTCAACATTCGTTTTAAATGGAGAATTCCGAGTTAAGCTTTTTAACCCTCCGAGGGATCGATGCACGATAACAACAAAAGGAAGCACATTAACTACGGGATGAAAAAACCCAAAAGAGCTGGGGCGCGAAAGAGAGAGAAAAATGAAAGGCAAGGAAATGACGGAGTGACAGAAGGGAGCGAGTGCAAAATCGTAAATGTTTTTTAAAAACCACTCAAGTTTGCGCGCACGAGTCCCTCCCACCGCGTAAAAGAAGGAAACAAGGCTCGCGGCCGAAAAAGTTTCGAGCGCCGTTCTCCGGCACTTATACAGTATAGACTTTTGAAAAGGAAAAAAACAAAAAAAACAGCGTGCACTCTCGCAGAATTTTGCCACGGTAAAATCCGAACGAGGAAAGAAAAAAAAAAAAAAAAAGGTATGAAATAGCGCAGTCGCGTATACGCGCGTAGTTGAAAGAGCACAGAGCGCGGGAAGAAGAGTGAATTTGTCCGACGGTGGATTCAATATGCAGCGCACAATGGCACAAGTGCAGAGCTCTGGGGAGGGGGGTAAATCTCGATAAATAACTTGATTCGCGCACTGGGGAAATCGGCGATGAATCACACACACGTCGCGTCGATCGATGGCCACGGAGTTATGCGCCGTTACCTTGGGCTCGAGGTCGCTGGCCCGCGAGGCTGCCGACCGTGAACCAGAAGCGTGCACTCGTTGGCGCACCAATACTCGGTCAGTGACGCTTCATCATCCTCCCGTTTCTCGCACCACTCGAGATCCTCATCGGCGCGTCCGGGCCATTCGAGTAAAAGCCCCCACTGCTTCTGATGGTCGCGGTCAACCACCGACTAGCGGGTAGTTCGCGCCACCCGCCAAGTGACCGCAAACGACGCATCACCAACGACAGTTACGTGCAAACCGGCGTTTCCTACACTACGATTTTATCATTCGGAGGTATATCCCATCATCAGCTATATACGTAAAGGGTCGACAACAGCCAGATAAAAAAAAAAACACGAGTGGAGGTGGAGGCCTGCATGAGTTAATAATATAATAATAATAATGATACACGTGGACCAAAGAGAGCCGAAATAACCGATTTTCCGATGTTTAGGGTGAAGAAAAAAAAAATTAAGCAAGGCAATGAAGTGTTATCGGCACGGATGGGTATAGAGTAAGAGGGAAGCACCTCGTTGGTTATACCTTGGGGTTGAGCCCGCTGCCCTGCCTGAGAAACGTGCCGGTGATGAACCAGAAGCTGTTGCTCACGGTGAACTGGTTCTCGACCACCTCGACCGCCTCGCCCGCGGGACACGCGTGCGGGTTGTTCCACTCGTACGGGCTGAACCGGGCCATCACGAACAGGGTGAAACTCACGAGGACGTAGGCAGCGAGCACGTACAACCAGATCTCCACCGCCAACGGGTTCATGAAGGAGAAGAGACGCGTCGGCTGGCTCGACGGCACCTGTACCGACAATCCCTCCGTTTTACCTTCTCTTGGCTTCATTCACACTGCCTTTATTGTCTTGTTTGCCCCTCTACGCGTAAGTATACACCCTTAGCAACAATTTTTTTTATCGCCCGACCTTCCCTCCAACAATCCCGTTGGGCCGAGATCGACTAGAAAGCCTTGCATTTGGTATGCACCACGCGGTCGGATGAAAGAAAAAAAAGAAAAGATTTTCCATGCATAGGACGCGCGCCGATCGATTTTTCGTTACTCTGTGCAAGCTGTATACAAGCATGTATACAATACCTCGGACTCACCTTAAATAAAATACCTATGCCAAGGTTCATGAAGGGCTTCGTGAAGTCTATGACGCTCTCGCGCGCGTAGTTGATCGTCATCGACGCCACCGCCAAGTCGGCCCTCTGCAACACACACGTTTTGACGTTTCACATTTTTTACTTGCCAATACTACGCGAAAAAAAAATTCAAAGGAAAAGGGACGATGTGGAAAAGTTTAAATTAATTAATTTCCATGACTTTATTGGTGAATCAGTTGGTGCAGGGTAGAAAAAGAAAATAAGAGAGAGAGAGAAGCAGTGGGGTATGAATTTGTCCTCGAGATCGAGCGCTGCATATACATATTTATCGGGAGCGGTATATCGAGTGCCATCGAGCACTCGAAAGTCCGTGGCACAAAAGCGCAATTGATAAAATTGACTTTGAGCCGAGAAGTAGGGGCTGCCGCCGATGGGTTATTGCCTTGGCATTTCGTGCGTCGAGCCTTTAAATATAGCAGCATCAGCGAGGACGAGAGAGCTCCTCGTCGCTTTTGTTCGGCTGCCACCTACCGCTCCCCCTCCGATCTCGTTCAGGGCCATTCGAGCGTCCCGAGAGCCCGTAAGCTCGAGTGGCCCGGACGACGCTCCTTGACTATACCCAATACACTTCCAGTGGGCCATATTCTTCCTTCCCCTCCACCTTAATACAATATAACGTATATCCTTCGCGACGAGAGATTCCGCAAAAAAAATCAACCTTCACTCGAGACTTTGGACATTTCTTTTTTTTTTTTTTTTTGTTTTTTTCCACGTGCCCTCGTCATTATAAATCGAACTACGCGTTATAAATTTTTCATCCAGCTTTTGCTTACTTTTCCCCTGATTTCGAGATCACTTCAGAGTGACTGTATACGATAGTTTGGTTCTTCAAATTTTAAAAGCTAAAAAAAAAAACCGATTTTCCTCAAAAATGACCAACGACATCAACATTTTCATTTAATTACACCGCCAATTTGGTTTACTCTCTGGCAACAAATTGCCCGGACTGTTTCCGCGATTAGCTGTTTCCAACGCTGGTTCTCGCGCAGTCGACTATTTTCAAGCATAAGCAGTTTCGCGGTCTCATAGCCACACACCATTACCGATCACCTCTGTACCGATATTGTGCACCTCTAAAAGCTTCGGCAGGTCAACGCGAGTGCAATAAATGCACGGGAGCCGATATAGCTCAGCTCCGTGTATTGCAGTAGTAATGGGCTCTATATTACGATCGGTCGATCTCTCGCGCGCGCTATAATGACCCGCGCCCTCGGAATTTCGCTCCAGAGCACCCTTTCTCGGGGTCAGTGCTCGGATCGATTTTTACGTTCGGATGGCTCGTCATCCACCGGTGAGTTTTTTTTTTTTTTTTTTTTCAACTTGCTCGTCGGGCCGGACAACGGTATATTGTTCAACACGAGTAGTTAGCTGTTGAGGTCATCAGGTGAGAATTCATTGTTCGGGCGTCACTCGCCATGGATTGATTTTAAAATTATTTTTACCGAATTTACGGGGAAAAGGGTTATTAAAGTTACACGAGAAAAAAAAAAAGTTCCTACGCGAGCGAATCCCGCGGTTGTTTAATTAAAAAGCGGTTGAACCATCGGAGGTTACGCGTCGTGGAAGCATGAAAAATGAACGAGAAAATTTAATTAAGCGCGGGGCAAATGTATATCAAGAAGATTAGCGCGGCAGCCTCCGCGTGGATCGCGTTATCTGGCTTGAATAATCCATTAGATGCTCCACTCGTGGGATATCATATCATCTGGCTCCTCGTACGGAAGCTCCGAGAAATGGATTTTTGTGATTCAAAAAGGGCTTTTTATTCATATATGATTGCCGTTTGCAGTTGTGAGACAAAGGTATGCGTTTGTTTGCACGGATTCGGGCAAGTCTTTTTATTTAGATTTTATAAAGATAGGAAATCGAAATTGCAAGCGGTATAGGACGTGCACAAAAAAAATTTGAAAAACTATCCGTGTCCATCAAGTTTGCATGTACATGTATAAAAATTATGACCAAATTTAAACACCAAATATCCAATTGAACCGTTACTGGGGTGAGTTTTCAATGACTTATTTGTAATAAATGATTGTTGATACACGTAAATAAAAGAGAGGAAATGATGAGCCAACCTTTTCCATGAGTTCGCGCACAATGCCGTTCCACTCCTTGGTGACCGGGTCGTAGACGCCGTACATGTGGTCCGGCACGAGACGAATGGCGTACTGGAAGCCCACCTGGCCGGCTATCCACTTGAGCAGGTCGACGCAGAACCCCTCGAACCTCGCGTTCCCCGTCAAATTTTTCCCCTCCCGCACCATCACGTACGGCTTTTCCTGCTCCGACCATTGCATTGGAAACAAGAAAATACGTGGATCAGATTTTAGGGAGAATGACGATTTTTTTTCTTTTTTTTTCTTTCATACCTCTCTCGTCATGACAACGAGGGTAATGTTGGCTGCCGTGGTGTCGTAAAACGCCCCGACGTCCGATATGTTGACCCCACTGTTGAGCCTCCACTCGCCAACTTTGACCAGCTCCTCCTTTTTCAGCTTGAGCAAATCCAATTTGAAATTCGTGCGCTTGCCCTCGTTGAACTCGATACGCCCGGTGAGACCATCCAAGCCCGCCTGTGCGAGACCGTGTCAGTTTTTTTTTTTTTTTTTTTTTTACCATCCCGATCTCATTTATACATATATATATATATATATGTACACATTACAATCATCGCAGTGCAAACATTGTCAAAAGTATTTCCCGAGATTTTCCATCCCCTCCCGTACAACACCTCATTACTTTAATTACGAAACTTTGGAGATTGGATCTCGATGAAAACCTCCCCTCCCTCCCATCGCTTGTACACGCGCACACCCGTACTTTTTACTGCAGGTATCTACTACGAGAAATAACAACTCGCTGATGGCTTCGAGAGAGAAAGTTCTCAAAAGGAAAATCCATGTCGGCGTTAATAACCAAAACTTGGGTTCGCGATGGCGTTTAAAGTACACTCCAACAGCGCGTATAGGCTTGTCCGTGCGCGGATCGAGGGAAAGAGAGAGAAATACATCTGCCGGCTCGGTCGGGAGTACATTTGGCCTGTCCCATGTATGATTGAAACAATCGTCTACATCGGATCGGAGCTGTGTACCGCGAATGTCGTACAGTGTTTTATTTGTGTGTACTTTTTGTGTGATGTATTTTGGTACTTTGATCAATAATGGCCACATGTAGAACTGCGAATTCGAGGGACATCCAAAAACAAATCTAAAGTGCAGGACTCGAGTCTTCGAGTAAACATCTGTTGTACAAAATTAAACAGGCAACACAATGTTTTGCGTTCGACACGAACGTCTTGTTAACAACTACACGAATCTTTTGTATCGTAGCCTTATGCTAACTATTATCAAACACTAATTTTTTTGGATTTATTGATATTATTTTAAGTAAAGGGATTACACAAAATTAATGTTATTTTGACATTTATTGTACGTAATTCAGTAAATTACACCTGTTTTCGGGCTCTATATAGTATAATAAGCTAATCTACGTGATATCAGAGTATAATGAATAAATATTTAGATGTTTTAAAAGTCCAAAGTCCTACTGTTTGAAGGAGAAATTTTTTTTTTTCAAATTGTCGTGATCCCGAAATTTTGTCCTTTTCGCGATATCTACGTTATTTACGGAGATGTATAGCGATTTAAAGTTTTCGAATTTTCCTAGTTGAAAAATTCTAAAATTAGAGGCTCCCCACTACTTTTTTCATACTTTGTGTGGTATAAGTAATATTAGAGTGTTAAAAATAGAGTTGTTCAATTGCTTTGAGTTGCCAAAGTCACGCATTTAAAAAAAAAATGTTTTTTTCATATTTTCGTGATCACCAAATATTGTTCATTTCGCGATATCTACGTTATTTACGGAGATATAGCGATTTTGAGTTATCGATTAGTTCTGGTTAAAAAATATCTAACTGAGAGGATAGCCATGTTGATTCTCCTATTCATCATCTCGGTACATAAATATAATATGTACACGTACGTGTACATTTCGGCCAACTTGGACGATTTCGGCTGCAGGTTTCATTAAAACCTCCCTGGTGCGGTAATATAAAGCACGGGCAGTTAATGCAGCAACGACGTCACCGAAAATCGAGCAACTTTTCCAAAGGCGCTTTTTACGCGCGTGCCAGTGTCAGCAGCTTGGAAACTTATAATAAGATCGAGGGAGGAAGGAAGCGACGGTGTTGGGACCGAGACGCGGTTGGGGGGAGGGGAAAAAAAAAAGGAAAAAAGCCGTCGCTCGTCGTCGTTCCTACCGAATAATTCGCGGGAGAAGAGTCCCGTTTCGCTCCACATAGTCGCGCGGCATTGTCTAGCCTCATAACTTTTCCAGTAGTTTCGCGTGGCTCTCCGTCCCGGTGTATACGTATACACGCGAGGGAGAGACGCGGTGGCGCGCCGTCGGAGAATCCAGCCACCACCTTGTGTACCACCGTATATTCCAATCTCCCCTACACTCTTCTTTCGTCATTCAACGCAATTTTACGGACTCGCGCCCCAAAGTAGTATTCTCGGGGCTAATTTTTGGGCTGCGGTGATGCTTGGCGACGAGCTCCTTTGCTAGGTATGGGTTCTTTCTTTTTTTTTTTTTTTTTTTTTGTCATTTGGAATTTTTCGTTTGGCTCACCGAGTTGATGTAATTGTACAGCGACAATCCGTCGTCCCAGGGCTCCTCTCTCTCGCAGGAGAGGTTCGCGGGCCGGAGTACGTGGCTACGGTCCAGCGCTGCCAGCCCGTGCGCGAACACGTGAACGCTGTCGTACACCAAGGCTGGCTCCGCCTGAAAACGACAAGGTTAATTGGAACAATAAACGGTTTGTGAGTAGTTTAATTTTTTTTTTTTTTTTTGCAATCTCGAGATTTCGCTGGAGTGAAAAGGGTGTGCGATACAAAAAAAAAAAAAAAAAAATTTGCACGCGAAAGAAGATCTAAAACTTTGTCCGTGAATACTTCCACGCGAAAGAAAAACCAGAGTTTGTCCTTAGAATTCAAGAGTAAAAGAGCTACAAATTTTTTCTTTCCTCCTAATAAAACCTCTTCAAATGCAAATCATCACGTTTTATGGTGCGAAGACGAGGGTATTTATTGAATTGAAAATTCCAACTCCAGTTGTAATATAGTTGTTTAGATTATTTTCACACTTTTTGCCCTACAATAGAAATAAAAGGCACTCGCGTGTGCAAGAGTCGCGTGTAAAAACAAACCTGTATGATTCCCGATCTGTTGAGGATCGCGTGTCCGATGGGCTGGAATCGTTCCAGCTGCTTCAGCGTCTCGGATACCCCGGAGTTGTCCGAGTTGACCAGTCGAAAGGCAGTCATGTTTACGCTATTGTACTTGAAATCCTCGAGATCGAACGTTTCGATGTCCTGATCGTCGATGAAAAAAAAAAAAAAAAAAAAAAAAAAGAAAAAGAAAAAACTTTTTTGATATGCTATAACTGTACATATAAGTAAAAATTGGGGCACGCGTGACTTACGAAACTCGTGAACATGTAGTGGTACCTATAATCGTTCATCTGTAGCTGTAATATCTGAAAATGGCCAAAAAAGGTGAAAATACCTAAAACGCAACGAAAAATTTGAAGAAAAAACTCACTGCTCTAAAGAATAGCGGCATGTACACGGGATCCGTATCGACGATTAATTGATAAATTTCTTTGTGTCGGATTTCTCGGAGTACTTGTCTATACGATCCAGGTCCAGCCTGGCGGATATATATCTCGGTTTTCGGCGAAGGCGGCGATTTCACTAAGTCTTGCAGTTTGAACAGACCTACGCCCAATAAAATCACATGCGTTACCACGTGTGTTATATGACCAAACTCTTTTTTCTTTTTTTTTCTTTTTTTTCTCCACCAACTATATTGTCGATGAATCGAACGATCGAGAGCCCAAGCCCTCTCGTGTACCGCACCGTGTGACTTCAAAAGGGCGGGAACATAATGGTCCCTGAGGGAAATCCGAGAGCTCGAACAAGCGGCAAACGGGAAGAAAAAAAAAAAAAAGGGAAGTTTGGAAGGGCGCAGCGCAGGGCAAAAGGGCTGGAACCGGAGAAGGAAGAAGGAGCGGGAAACGAGCAAAGTTGAAACTCGTCTCTACTTCCGTTTTCGTTTCTCTCCTCTCCCTCGCCTCGTTTTGATTGTTTCCTCCAAAGCGCGCGTCCAGCTGTATACATATATATATACCTTTAGCCGAGTCGGAGGGCTGCGTTATAGCACGTTGTACGAGCGGAGCTGCAGGAAACGAGAGGTTTGTTCGTCGCGGATTGCTTCTAATCACCGATGACTGTATAGGGGATACGTGGTCATAAAATGGTCACACGGTGGTACGAGATATCATTCGTATTGGAGGGGAAAAAAAAATGAAGGGGGGAGGACAACCGACCAAAATCCTCCTCGTAGATGATGGCGACCTTGGTCCAGTTGAGGAAGGACATGAGATCCCGGAAGGCGCGGTTCAGGTGGTCCTGGGCGGGGTACAGGTTGATGCTGAACTCCCGGTAGGCGGGCTCGAAGTCGACCCTGGCCTCGATGTGGGGCACGTCCAGGGCCTCGCATATGCTCTGGATGTGGGCGCCCAGGAGCGAGTCCGCCGGCCCAAATATCCCCTGCACGGAGCGCGACAGCTGCTTACAGGCTGCAAAGTGCCATTTTTTTTTTTTTTTCTATCATATACAGTATCAAAATTAACGCGCGTATGTATATTTATGTTTTCGCAGCGTTACATAAATACAAATGTGGGGGAGAATTCAACTTCGAGGTGGGAAAAAAAAAAAAAGAAAAAAGTTGGACATTGGTGGCGCGGGCGAATAAAGGAGCGTCACGTGCAGGGCCCACGTTTCCCGGAGCACGAACCTATGGATGGAGTTGGAGAGCGAAAAAAAAAAAAAAAAAAAGTAAAATTGATAAGGCATCGTCCGCAAGGTGAGGTACGTGCCGAGAGAGGAAGAATGTACGTTTCCTCGCGCACACATGTACGCAACATTTTTCCCACCAACCCCGGCGAGGTGACGATTGATCTCCTTCGTTTCCATACAAGTACACGTAAAGCTTCGGCTGCTGGTGGTTTCTTCGAAAGATGCTGAGCAATGCTTCTCGTGTCTCGCCACATGTATACATGTATACGTATAGGTGCTGACCACCGCTGCCGCATACGCGTGTATGCTTCAGCAGCTTGGATTTTCCACTATTGTCGCTGCTTCTATACGTGTATATCGTATAGGCAATCCGTTTTTTTCTCAATACATATTTGCGCACACGTACACCCATCCCCACGACACGTGCTTGTTTTATCTTGTGAAATTCCGGTCCCCTTTTGTGTTTTCACATACACCTGCTTTATTTTCACTTTATCCACTGTACATAAAAAAGTTGGGGTATCCGAGTTTGATATTTCATCTTTTTTTTTTTTTTTTTTTTTTCATATTCACCCATAGCGATCGGCAAACAATGATCGGGCAAACAGAGCAGAACTAACGAGTGCGAGAGTTTCAATTCGATATACCTACGTACCTATGTGTATGATGTACAAAAGTGCAAAAACCGATGAATCACCTGGTCAAGCTGGGGAGGAGATGTAATATTATAAAAAAAAAAAATAAATAAAAATAAAAATGCCACACACGATGCGTACATGGGTGCATGTAACTGTATGCATAGAGTCGCGCAAATTGAATTTTCCACGCTCCAGGCACCGGCGATCGATCCCTGCACGAGTCACGGCTCACGTATTACATGTACGATTTCCCCGATGTGCGCGTATATGAAAAAAGAGCGAAAGGCCAGATTTTTCACTTTTACACACCGATTTCCGTGTACAAGAAGAAGAAGAGAAAAAAAAAAAAAAAAGGGTGGGAAAGACAGAGAAGCAAAACCCCTTCGGCTCGGAGACAATGTGAAACGAAGCTGATCACGAGTGGGGGATAGTATCGAGTCCGCGCATCGAGGTCAACGAAAAGCTTTAACCTGATTTCCAGCGCCCCGTGGCACGTACACTTGGTCGCTCGCGAGCCCTTGACGAGTCGCCGGCAGAGAGGAAGAAGAAGCTGTGCAGTGCGCGCGAGTCTCGATAGATCGGATCGTCGGTGTGTGTGTGTGTACACGTACAGGGGAGGCCCCGAGGCTTCATGCTCTATCACCGGGCTGGCGGCGCCTCTCCACTTCTCGCTCGGCTCGAGGGCTAAATTATTAAGAAGAGTAAGCAGCTGCCGCGAGGGTCTCGCGACGACATTTTTTCAACCAAAGAGGCTGCACGAGACTCGAGAGGAAAAACGACCCTATCGGGGACATCTATACACTCTACTCTGTTGTTTTTTTTTTTTTTTTTTATTTTCTCCGTTTTTATTTATTAGGGTAACAATCGAGTGGCGCTGGCACACTTTTTTTTTTCCTCATTTTTTTATAAATAAAAAAACAAAATAAGAGTCGTGCGAGCAACTGCATGTCACTCGCTCACCTTTTTTCGAAGTTCGAAACGAATCGTCTCTAGGCACATACTGGATGTCGTACACCATCGTGGTATTCGGCAGAAGGACTTTTTCCTTGTTGATTTTGTACACGGCGTACTTGAACGCCAACTCCGAGGGCGTGTCCTTTTGATCCTCCGTAAATATCGCACCTGCAACGAAATCAATAAGTATACACATACGTACCGCGTATACACATAAATATATATCGTATAAGTATAAATCAGATACAGCATCAGAACATGAAATATCATTTTAGTCGCGCGACACAATTATCGTCGTCTGTTTCATCATCTCCACTCACATATGGGTGTAGAGGGTGTACCACGCCCATACCCCATGGGTTATATTAAATTACTGGATGATGTATAACAATTCATTGTGAAATCGGGACGCGTTTATCAAGCCGGCAATTAGGTGCCGTGTACCAGCTGTTGTTGTCGCTATAGGCCCCACGCACGCGAGGGATCGTATTAGACTGCACCCAGTGCGAAATAATCCTCCCTCTGTGCATGTGTATAAAACAGAGCGCGTCTCTCTTGGTTGGTATTATACGTATACACCGGAGCGGTATACGCGCGTCTGGCATACTAATGCAACGAAAAAGAAGGGAAAAAAACTGTACGACTAAGGAGAGGTATCGGGGAGTTGGACAGATTTAACTGCGTCATCCGTAACATACGGACAGGGAAAACCCATAATCGAGTCATGCGATTGTGGTTGGGTGTATACGGGGCCATTTCGCTGAAACTATATACTTGGAAAACAATCAAATATTCCTCTCGTTGTTGAGACCAAAAAAAAAAATAGCTTTTCATATCAATGTATCGACATAATTTAACGACACGTCATATTTGTTGGAATTCGCAAATAATATCCCCTTATACATGTTATATGCCCAACGTTGTGGGAGAAAAGCCACTAGGAAATTTCGGCGGAATGGCCCATGTACCCTCGGCGATGCTGTTGCTGCTCCGTGTCAAGGCGCGCGCGCTAGTTTTAATTAGATTCGAATTACTCTGAAAATGAATTACGAGGGGGATAGACGCTCTGGTCCCTTTGATGCAATTAGAGCGCGCCGACGAAATGTACGTGTATACGTAGGTAAGTGCTTCGCCTTTTCTCGCCTTTCTTTTCCATTTAAATGCAAATGTTTTGTTAATCTTCGGATCGGCTGCAAATTAAAAAAAAAAAAAAAGAAACTCGAAGTATATAGTGCCGTGGATGAAGTAGAGCGAAGCTCGGTCGTCAAAGAAATTTCGCCTCGTCAGGTATTGTAGCAACGAGCTCGTCTCTCTCTCTCTCTTCCCTCTATGCGCTTCACCTCCAGAGCCCCCCTGATCCAAAGTCATTAAACCCTCCCCCGTCGTGGTACTTTTTTTGCCTTTGGAATCTTGACACGTTGCGCGCCGATCACTCCAAAGGTCAATTTTCCCTCTAACGACGGCTCGATTGTTTCGCCCCTTTGGACTTTCTCGCGGCTAAGTATACTCGCTTTGAGATTACTCGGTTCAATTATCATTCCACTCCCTTCGAGCGCACCCACCGTTTTTCAGGTCAATGCAATTCTAGATTATATTTTTTACTTTGAATATTCGACCTGCAGCCGAGGGAAATTTTACCGAAAAAGTGGAGGAGATACCTATACATCTATATCAATTTACAACCCTCTTTGCTCAACTAACCACATTTTAAAGATCAAAGTATTTTAGATAGCCATGCATATGTGCACATAGTCGTGGATGCCGGTGGTCTTTTTTTTATATAAAAATGTCCATCCATCCTTTGCTATCGGGGACGTTCCTCGCATCCCTTCTTTCAACTTCCATCACTGCGCGAATCTATGTATATAACTTTATTATCTTCGTCCGCTTGAATTTTTTTTCCCCGGGAAATTTCAATATTTTCCAGCGTCATTAATTACGTTTCCCCTCGACGATCAATTTCTCCCGCAAAATAGAAGCCGCTACTACGCGCCACCGCGGCAATGCTCTTTTGTACCGTTGCCGCCCATAAATATTTAGTACCCTTTCATCGAGTGTATATTATTTGAATGAAAATGCTCGTGGCGCAGGTACAGTCATTTTTTTAAATAAAGGTAAACTGTTTTTCTCTCTCTCCCTTTTTTGTGCCCTGTCAACGATAATACCATGAATTTATGCCCCGTTTTCGGTACAACTTTTTATTTACACACCCGCGCATTCGTATTACCTTGTGGACAAAAAAAAAAAAATCCTCCGCATCGAAGCAGCCACGGGCGCGATATTGAACAAACGGAGCGTATAGTCGTACATGCACAGGTGAGGCGCGCCTCCCGCGAGCAGCCACTCACTCACGCGCGCGTGCCGGTTGTCGCTCATTGCTTCCCTTTTTTTCCCCCCTGTAGTGCTCCCCACCAAAATATAAAAATTGATGGGGCTCGAACTATTTTAGATTCGTTCCATCGGTGCTCGAAACAAAGTCATTCGCAACTCCTGGTGAAACGTGAAAAAAAAGCAGGCGTTGGCAAATGATGGCTGTATGCGCAAGGTAAAACGTCGCGGAAAGAAAAACACGTCCTCGGCGCCCTGGAATTTACTCGCCGCAGGCATCACGAGTAACACACGTGGATTCCTCTTTTCCGGGGAAATCTCCCCGCTAACGCGCATAAATACTTGAAAGCATCGAGAGGAGGAAGATAGGGAGCGAGATTTACCGCGCGGTCCCCCTATATACACACACCGGATGGCCGTGTACTCGCACGAGCTTTTTTTTTTTTTTTTTCTTTCCCTCTGAATATTTATTTCCTCTCTTGGTCCGCTTGCACGTATACGCCAGCAGAGAAGCAAACTCTATCCTCCCCCCCACTCGGTCATCTCTGTCTGTCTTTTGTACCACTCGCTTGGATCTGTCAACAAAGGTGTTGACGATTTCGGTTCGCTAGTATAGGGGGATCGGTATAAGCTAGAGTCTCGGGTACATTTGCAAGCATAATAGACTCCGTTCGGTGTTTCAGCTGCGGTCACTCGAGTGGCCATTTACTATAGTTTTATATATGCCTAACACGTGCATATACAGTATAGGGTAGCCAATGACGATTTATATTCGTTCGTCTGGATACGGCTTTTTATACCTAACCATCTCACTCGCAATGGTAACTTCATTTGGAAAGTAAAAACTATCCAAGGCAGAGTCATTGGAAAATTTAATTTTCACTCGGCGCTCAATTATCACTTTTCGCTTTTATCTTCTTCGTTCCGGTTGACTTACTTTGGCAGGTGGGCCGACTATATTAATTAACTCCTCCACTTGGGGGACAAGTAAACTTCGATTTTGAATAAAGTTCCATCCTCTTCCTAATTGACGAAAAAGAGGGGGGTCCAGCAATCGGTCCTCATTGAAAATTTTCGCGGCGTCGATATGTATATTATCGCCATAAAAGAGCTTCCCCTCTTCCGAGGATTATCTGGACTCTCGTCTAAATCCGCCTTCAATTTTTTTCCCCCCTCGTCGTTTAAGAGAATTTTTTTTTTTTTTTTTTTTTAAATGTCCCATACCCGACGTGCCGAGAATCCGACAGTTGCGCACTTGAGATTCAAGCGTATAGACGCGCACGAGCTACCCTTCGTACACACCCACGGAATGTCGTTCCGGATATCGGTGTTATTATATTACTCCCCCGGACTCTGCTTGGAAATTTAAAATTTCCCTCTCTTGTATCTGAGGGTAACGCCTTTTATCAATGCACTATGTGCGCCGAGTTCGGATCACATGGTGTGAGATTTTCTATGATTTTTCATCAAGAGCCTGATAAAAGAGTCGTGAGGTGCAATTTAATGGGTAGAGCGAAAATAAGGATGATACACCTGTACGGTATGAAAACCGAGCTCTCCCTCCAGTGAACGAAGCACCTACACCCTGAAGACAGTATATTTATGCGAACATATATGTAATCACTGGGGCGGACCCTGTAGGGACGCGATAACAGATGCACGCGCGCGACTTTTCCGGAAAGAAGCGCCGGGAAGCGCGAATACATACATACATACATATATATATATATATACGTGTCCGTGCGAGGCGCGGAGGTACACGGTGGGGTAGGGCGGTGTAGATAAGTAGCCCGGCTCGGCTGTCGTCTGGCGTACAAAGCGAGGCCAAAGTGTATAAATACAAGTCATGTCGCACGGGGCGTTGAAGGAGCTCGGGGGGAGGGGGGGTGGAGCACAGGACACGCGACGAAATTCATGGGGAGGATGGAGGACGAAAATAGTCCTGCTGATCTTCCACGGACCAAGAGAGGGTGGGAAGATTTGCAGGATTGTTTTACAAACGACTCGGAGTCGACGTTACTGCTCGCGGGCGTGGGTTTCCCTCATTTCCGCAGTATCACGGGGCAACTGTTGACATTTAAAAAGTCGGATGGACAGAAGGAACGTTAATTGTATAGGTATCAACGGAATTTCCCAATGAGGAGGAGGAGGAGGAAAGCTATACTCATTAGCGGTCAAGCGTTAGCAGTGGTAATTAGCACGTGTATCCATATGTGTAGGGGCAGGGAGTGCGTGCGTGGGTATGGGGCAAAGCTGTACTTGTTTATATAGAGTATATGGTTTACAGTTGGGCGCCCTTGCGAAAGAGCGGGGTACATGAAAGAGCAGAGATGCCTGGAGACCGAAAGAAAGAAAGAGCTTATACATATACATATACCGCGAGCCGGCCGGTTGGCCCCATATGCATTATTCATTCGGGATCATGACCGATAGCCCGGACGTGGTGTCGCGCGGGCACACTTTTGTACGGTATTACCCATACATATACGTATAAACACACGGTGCAACGGCCGCAGTAGAACGAGACCAGAGACGGTCAGCCGAGAAACCTTCCCCCCCCTCCTGTCTTATACGTGTATGCACGTATAGTTTCTCGAACGGGACGACTTGGCTCTACAGGGTGTACACGCGGGGGGAAAACCGAATTTAACTTCCTCTCGGCGACTTCATATTTCACTTTAATCTTTTCGCCCCGCCCCTCCGCTCCCGCGCTTGATTTACACCCGGGATCAAATTCATCAGCGTCGAAAACTAAAAAAAACAAAAAAAAAAAAAAAAAAAAAAAAAAAAAAAAAAAAAAAAAAAAA
>NW_019379710.1:2227033-2274918 GCF_000648655.2 Copidosoma floridanum
GGTTTTGAAAAAAAAAAAAAAAAAAAAAAAAAAAAAAGAGACACCAAAATTTTTTTTAATTAACCTCTCCTTTTTTTTTTTTTTTTTTTTTTTTTTTTTTCTTCCCTTCTATGTAGCTGTGTTACTCTTTGTCGCGCATAATACGACTTGTACCAACGTTGTCGTACTGCACGATTTTAACTCAATAGCTATATGCTAGTATAGTGAAAAACGTTACGTGGTATACACAATTAGACGTATTAACGCAGTTAAAAACGGGAAGGCTTATTTTTTTTTCAACAACTGCAGAGATTCTTTGGTGTATACTCGCGAAAGAACGCCAAGGGGGTTGAAAAAGCAATTATCGTTGCCAAGAGTACGAAATGATGATTGCACGCGCTTCACGAGTACAGGTGCACCTACATAATAATTATATTATGTGTATAGGCCGCAATCGACATAATCAGTGGAAATCAAGGGTCCGCTGTAAGTGTATCGTATAGTTAAAACTCCATCCGTATACGTATATACGGAGAGAGAAACACGCGGGGGTATAAATTAATAATGAAATTCAAGCAGCGTTGAACTCTGCGACTCCGTAATAAGTATAGCGGGTGCGTGTGCAGCTATTACGAAACGAGGGCTAGCCGAGAGGGTGAGTGTAAATTGGTGCATGTGTGCGCGCGCTATATGGATGGCAAAAGCCGCCGAGTGACTGCGAGATCCATCCACGGCTCGTGAGAGCCTCCCTATATATATATACCTCAGGGCACGAGCGCACACGTAGATTGCAGTCTGCAGCCCCTGCTTTGATGTCTTTGGCAGCTCGCTGCACCAACACCTTCGCTGGTAGTTGACTCGCCCTATGTACGCCCATCGCGTCGATCTACGCCAGTTACACGGAGTGGCTGTAGGTGTGTGTATGTACGTGCTGGTACCGCGCACCCGCTATGTTACTAAAGGTACCTACCCATCATCGTACCATACCTGCACGTACCTCTTCAATTTCCACGACCAAATGTGTACGCGTATATAATTATAACGTAAGTTTGTTTCATCGGAGCCATCATTTGCACAGCTCAGCCATCAACTGTGCAATATATATATATAAATATTTACACCCTTGGCCGCGCAATTCGGAATTATTACATTAGCAAGCCGTAAGAACAAAAAAAAGGAGTTGGGACGAAAAATTTTGTCAAAGGCGGCCCAACAAAGAATATACATGTATACATAGGTATAAGGAGTATAGGGTATATATAAAAGAGGTGAGCTCTCTCTGATGACTTTTACGCATATTACCTGAGTGGCTTGAACGAGGGAGTTTCATCCCCGAGGGAGAGCGGGTCCTTTGGGCCTGGCGGCTCTTTGATTTCTCTATACGTCTCGACGGTCTCGACCCGCCAATTAACCGCTCTTTCGTATACTTACCTCCGCGAGACAATTGCTTACATACACTCGTCTCCCTTTTTTTTCCATTACTTTTCATCATCATCCCCGTTTGGGCGTTTAAAAAAAAAAAATAATAAAAGTACAATTTGCTCACGTTGTGCATCGAAAGATTTTGTGTACGAGTTGTGTATATGTGTGTCTACAAACGGAGCTCCTCCTCGTATTGCTCGATTGGCGTGGCTGAAAGTTCGCGGGGCCGAGTTCGACAGGCTGATTCCATCGCCGAAGTGAATCTTAAATCGGCGCACACTCCGACTGACGGGATCGGTCTGTTAACCCGGTCTTTACCTCCTCTTCTCTCTCCCCAGACGCAAATCGTTACTTCAAAGCACACGATTCGCTCTTCACTTGCTTTGTCGCTGCAGATTACATGTACTCCCTGTTATCTATTTACAATTGAATTGCTCGTTTTCATCGATGCAGCATATAATTATAAAATGTCGCACAACACGGGTATTAATATTAAAATGAAATTAATTCATGCGGTTATTATCAATGTATCGCTGTTATTGATGGAATGTATTAAACTAAATTTTTGTTATGTACAAAATAAATGATCGTCATCGTACAACTTGAAATTGTAGATAATTGAATTCCCTTGATCAGCTTGACGCGTCAAAACGCGTAGAAAAAAAAAAAAAAAAAAAAAATCATAGAAAAAAAAAAAAAAAAAAAAGGACTACGTTGAACAACTACCCTGGACTCCATGAGATCTCGAACAAAGGAGGTAGTCAAAGTTCATCGTGGACGTGTACTGGGGTACATACGCGATGCCTTCGTGGGCGCCGATATAGAAATTCTTCGGCGAGTTCCAGATTCCCTGATAAACCTCTCGATTTCCCGCGTACTCGGGCGGATTCGAGACCGAAAAGCCGCGACAGCCCAACCGCGCGTGTAAGTACGCGGCAGTTGAACTTGTACGTTTCGCAAAAAAAAAAAAAAAAAAATTACATTCGAGCGCGCGTTATTTCCCTGGACGTAAAATCTTAACGATTTCGTCGAACGGTTACATATATATAAATACGACAATGGCACACAAGACCCATGGACATATACATCGGTATCCGTACATACTCGCACGGACTTTCGAATAATTGCTCTTTGTTCTGGGATTAGAGTACCTCTCTCTGGTGCCCGCGAGGTGTGTATCTCTGCAAAGGTAGTGCCTATATATACACACGTATAGCCGGACAATTGGAATTTAACGGCCAAACAGTTTGCCGCGGCTGCAAAATACCAACGGCGCAACAACATAGCGAGAGGATCTCTCTCTCTCGAGCACACTTGTTCCATGTGTAATATACACGCGTGTATTCCACATATATAACGTTTGGTCGAGCGAGAACACATAGGATATACGCTTTTAGGCACGCATGGGTGTGTATTTATATATACAAGCGCGGAAAATCTGGATCAAGGCTAAAAAGGCAGGAGCGCGAATTCCAATATTGCAAAACCGACTCCCCCCCCAGCCCCGCGTGTGGCGCGCTCTAGCAGCACCCAGTTACTTTTCTTGCGTATAAATACATAAATATACGCACCTATGCTATTTAAGTGTATACATACCTATATGTACACATACACAGGGTGCAATAAGTCAACGCGGGGGGCTTGCCACACGTGTTACGTATATTACACACAATAGGTATATATAATATATACAGACCTACTCGTGTGGATAAGATTGGAGGAGTTTAAGAGTATAGCCGCGTACGACGACGCACCTGCAGTCGCTGCAGCTCCAGTAACGCTATATATACATACACTATACAGTTGACCCCCGCGAGGCAAATAACACAACAGCGCTGGCATTAAAAAGCCTGATCAAGAGGTGAGGGGTGGGGTGGGGAGGGAAGGAGGGAATCGACTCGCAATTTATTTGCAATTTCAAAACTAATTGGGTAAACGCGCGCGCGCACTGCAACGTGTCCGCTGTACTTGCGGATGATATTTAGCTCACGCGTGGATATATACATATATGTATACATGTACACACATGGGGGGTATCTTACAGTAGTCGTTGCGAGCGAGATGTATGGGTGTGTGCACCTCATGCTTGTAATTATAACAGGCCTTTTCCCTTTAGTTGGTGTGTACCTTGTATACATCTCTCGGGGAGCTGATGCTCGCCAATCGAAGATCGGCTTTCATCGAATCGATCCGCGGCAGCCGGGAATCCGATCTTTTATACATCTGCTTCAAGGATAAGGATAATATTTATATATAACAAGTGTGTGTGTGTGTGTGTGTATTGGCTGCTTATTTGCCGGCCTTTCCCAGAAGCTTTTAGTTGCGCCATCGATAACCATCAATGTGTGAGGGAGAAAGGGTGACGGAAAGATGCGATGATGGCCATCGTGATCCACCACGGAACAATACACCATATAGTCTATTAATCTAGGAAGCTGGAGTAAACAGTTTGAAATAGATATCTAAATGGTCTCCTCCCCCCCCCCCTTGAACATGCTCCGATTCACTCGTTTACCAAAAAGTTTCGCCAAGTCTCGCGCGTCCGGGCGATAACTCTCCGTGTAACCATTATCGGGGTGATTAATCGGAGAGCCCCTGGTGTCCTCCACCCAAGGCTAATTTTTACCCTCCCCCGGAGGAGGGGTTTTGAAAAAAAAAAAAAAAAATTTTGGCTATCGCTCCTGATTTTCCCTTCGACCGGAGTTACGGCTTGATTCCTCCTCTTTAGTTCCCTCTCCGTGGTGGGGCAATGAGCTCTTGAAGGGTGTCAATTAACTCGGCAACGCCTCCGTTTCCCTTGCCCCCCCTCGGGGATCTTGGTTCAATTATCGACACTTTCTTCGATAAATTTTCATAAAGTTTTTTTTTTTCCCCCTCCAGTGTTCGTCACTCGGGCGTGATTGAACATCGTTTAAGCTCTCGGGAGCTTCGTTTGGTTTTTGCAACGAATTTCGTACCTACCACGGTTTGAAAAAAATACGAGAGCTCTGGCTTTTTTTTTTTCGAGCGATTCATCCTGTCCCTTGCAGAAACTCCCTTCGTTTCTTTGCACAGAGTACCTGAATAATATATCATTTCGCTCCCTCTTTCTCGGCGCTTCCGACTATTACCATTTTTGCCGTTTCCAAGTTCGTTAACGCCCCCTCGTCGTCCCTTCCCAAGAACTTTTCCGACAAATTGAATGGATGTCGAAGTCTCTGAAAAATCAGGTAATATGGAGGCAGCCAAATCAAAAGTCAAAGGTTTTTGCGTGCACCCCCTCCAGGCTGCCAAATTTCCCCAAATCAGAGCTAGTTTTCGGCCCTTTCAATTGACTAAATTTTTTCTTGTATCCACAGAACGCCATAATTATGTATTATCGATGACATGGACATAAACCCACCCAGCGATCAAAACCAACGATAAAAAAACACAACTGTGTAAAAATGTAGAATAAAAAATCCCCCCCCCCTCCTAAGGCTCAATTTCCTCGGTTCACCTTCGCTGGCTTACCGCAATCGACCTTATACTACTTAAACACGCGGCAGAGACGGCCGACCCGCGGTATCCAGTATATATAGCGTATACGTGCAGCCACCGCTAACTGTATAAGCTAATAACCGTGTAGCGTCAACTTTCGCGCCAAACAGCAGAAGCAGCACCACAGGGAACACGTATATATACGTAGTTATGGACGGGGGAGCCCAAGCAGGGGGTGAATTTGAAACAGCGTTTACGTTGAGATTTACCGCGAGATCGCTATATATACTCCTCCCCGACGCCTACAGATCATCGGATCCGATTAAGCGAACGTGTAAGCCGATAGGGCTCTCCGCGCATACACACACATAGATATCCACACGGGTGTGTACACGCGTGTCCCCATATCGATTTGTCAATGCCGAATTGGAACTGCATATCAGGAACTCGAGTGCAAATTTATCGGTGGATCGAGCAAATATTGGGAGTACATAGGTACAACAAGACAGCCCCGACGTGTCTATTGTTATATTTTCTACACCCAAACTGCCACCTGTATAATATATGTATATACAACGAGGCAGGTGTATTGCACCTTCCTAGAGCTTCTAAGCCGTGTATTAAAAATTGGACGCCCTCCTCCGATAATGTATACGCGTGCGTGGCGCATATATGAGAAAAATTGGTCCCTGTAATAGCATTAGCGCGGTCTCGGGCGAGCTTTGGCTCGTCACCCGCGAAGCTCCTGTGGAGCTTATTTTCCGGCAGAGCTTTCGCCGCGGGGGGTATATACCACATCCACCGAAGATCAGACCGGATTCCGATGTCTTGATCAAATGCAAATACTTGCACGCGGGACTATAGGGGATTTCACGGGGAATCGACGCGCAAACCGATACCAAAGGGAATTCGGGGTATATACGGACTTTGGTGGGTTTTCTCTTTTCTTTCAACATAAACTGCGGTGAAAAATACAACGGGGTAATGAAGAGCAAGGGCTGTTGACTGAGGTACGTTTGTATACGGATGCGAGCACGTACCAGCGACGCGAAGGAGATGTATGGCAGAAGCGAGGGGAATATTCCATTATGCGCGGGCTATGTGTGTACGGTGGCTTTGGTATACATGCACGTGCGAGCCGTACGAATCGACCTGAGGACTGTTTATATACTTACTCGTGCTCGCGCGGTGCAAACATGCACTCACTTATCGATGATGGATTTGACGGATCAAACGAGTTTTTTTTTTTTCCCCTTATATCCAGCATAAACGTATCTCGAGGAATTCGGTAGGGTATACGTATATAACGCGTGATTTTCATGCTCAGCGGGGGTTGGCGCATCGGTACGATAATTTTGACGCGGGCCGTAAAGCAGCCTTATATATATACGACGCGAGGTGCACTGTTCTCGTAGCTTTTTTTCCCTCGGAGGGGGTGGGCAACTTCGTTATCGCTGCCGGCTCGGCCGCGTAATTTGCACTCTTGAGAATTATATTTCAGCGAACGAAGAAAGGAGGGGAGGGGGGAAAGCGATGCACCTTGCAAAGTTTTTTTTTTTTTTTTTTCGCGCGGTTTTTTCAAAGCACCTCGGCTACCGAACTCTCCTTGATTGCTCACCGCACCCTTTTTTTTTTTTTTTCCTTTCTCCCCAACCGCGGCAAATTTACCGTTTTCTTTTTAGCAAGTACATAGGTACATACATATGGCAAGGGGACAATGATGCCGTAGGCCAAATCATTAGCCGCCCATTGTACGGCACAGCTTTTTTTTTTTTTACACGCGTAAAACCTGTCGGTCCGAAAATTTGGCGCAGGGCAAAACCACGATCAACCATCACCGACGGCATGCCTCGTTGGACCGCCCATCATATTTTTTTCAACACGGACGGGAAACAAAATATGCAAATCCGCAACAAAAAAAAACGCGTCACGAGGGCTTACGAACCGGGGGGTCGGGGGGAAAAAAAAAAAAAAAAAAAACATACTCACCGATTCGGATGACAGGCGGCAGGGACGTGGCAGTGGTGAGCATGATGACGATCACGACAAACAGGAGCGCCATCCTTGCCCCGGGGGATGGGGATCGATCCGTAGCTCTCCTGTTCCTATATTACGTATCCTTTGGAAAGCTCACCTCGCACTCGCGCACTTACATGCAACGACACCGCAACTGGGTGTATTACTGTACGTGAAATATTAGGTCGAGTGCCAGCGCGGGTAGCGCCGGCGAGTGCGCAACATTGTCCGGTGCACACGCCCCGCGGGCCGGGGCAAATGGGTCCGAGCGCGACTGTATAAATCAAACGGCACTTTGGTACCGGTGCTGCTGACGCCTCCGAGCGGCGCCTCCCCCGCGACAGCGCCCCCCTGCTACCGACGATGCTCCTCCCGATGATCCGCGCCATCCCGGCGCGCGGGACTGCCTCGTCCTCGGGATCGGCATCGTCTTGGACCTCGTTCGGCTTCCCCTTTTTCCTACCTGCAACACAAAGTTTACACCCATCCGTGAGCTCTTCACCTGCGGGAGACATCATGTACTTGTCCAACAACCACAGGAGCCATGTTAATTTGGATATTTCACGCGATATCACATGTATGACCACGAGGGTACATGTAGTGTGGGGACACAAAATATTCAAATATAAGGCTGTACAAAAGTGGTCCCTCCAGGGGCAAGCAAAGCAGGTCAAGTGCCGTTGAATAAATTTTAAATTGTCCGATACGCGTAGCTTATAATATAATGCGTACATCATCCGAAAAAATAGAGCGCCTTTCGAGTGTATGTGGGTGTGAATATTCGCGCCGAGATCGTACGGCTGCAATATGAAATTGAAACAAAAGTAAACAAGTTGTATACACATACATGTTTTATACGAAGAGTGTGACGATACCTGTATATTATGTAATTGCAGAGGGGATGAATCGGAAAAGAATAAAAAGGGGGGCGAGGGTAGTTGCGCGTGTACGTATATATATATATATACATGTACCGTAAGTAGCGTGATCAAGCGAAGCGCTCGTACTTATGAGGTATACTATATGTGTGCACGCAGGAGGAGGAGCAGCTGCGGAGGAAAAGGGAGACAAACAACGCCGGAAGCAGCAGTAGCAGAATAGGGGGTGGAGGTGGGGGGGGGAGGCAAACTTAGCCCTTATACCAAATTGGATTATCTCTAATCCCCTTACGACAACTCTAATAGCGAGAAAGCGTGTGTGCCCCTGTGCTGCCGAGCCTCGGCCCGCGTCAAATATATTATATACGTGTACGTGTACGCACAGGTGAGGGTGTCAAAATTCCCACCGATGGATGTACCCTACCCAGTGGGGAGGGGAGGGGGGGGGGGTAAACTTTGTTTCACATTTGCCCTGTAGGTATGTCGTCGCGTTGGTTCGCCATCCCGAGGGGGGAAATCTTGTCTTTTACTTTACTCCTCGGTACGACGTAAGTATAGGTACGCGCACCCGGATGGATTTTTCTGGCAAAGCCCTCGAATCGCGGAGAGAACCGGTGAGAAAAAGCTGTACAACGGCTAGGGGTGTAGATTTTATATATTTTTTTTTTTTTCATCGGTACAATGGACGAAGCGAGCGGTCGTTTCAACCGCAGACGCGTGATCGCGGGGCCGCAAAGTCCGCTCCGATCGAATAGCTGGGGTGCGCCGTGCATTGCGTAATCAAGCCCCCGACGATTAATTGGCGCTACTGTCCGTGCGATTGAATCGTACGGGGAGGCAAATACGGAGAGTTCATCGGGACGCGCCGAGAGAGGCCAGTTTGACATTCGACTGTGGGGCTATAATATGTATACGAGCGAAATACATTTTAGTAGTAGTTGAGTTTAGATATACAATTGGATTGTCCCTTTTTTTTCCTCTCCAGGCGATGGGTGACGAGGAAAGGGGGTGGGTGCAGCAACAAATACAAATACATGTCAGTGGAGCACGCCCGAAACACCCCGTACACGGGGTAGATGATCCCGAAAAATTGGCTGATTTACGTTTACGCGACGCGACGAGTGGGTTTTACAACCACCAGCCGGTTGTCACGGGCAAAATTGATACTTTAATCATCGAGCCGACGGCTCTTGGACTGGACAATAAATAATTATCGCTTCTGCAATTGACAATAGTCGTTTCGGTCCCCCTCATATACGATGAACATCACGGATGAAAAAGAAAGAAGAAAAAAAAAAAAAAAAAAAAGATCAAAATTACCTCCTCTTCGCGAGGCGCGTCTTCCTGCCGGGCATTATATCTCGTCCCTCCACCCCCCCCCCTGTCGCTCTCCTTCTCGTCGAATCGACTGACTTTCCACTGTCTTCTCTCGTATCGATCGCAAGCTCTCGCCGCGAGATCGGCACCGGCAACCGGTTCCTCGTGTGTATGACACGCACGAGCCCGCACACGCGCACCCAACACCGCAACCTCAGCAGCAGCTTTATGCACGTGTAGCGATCGGGGCCCGCGCCGGGGTCGACCTCGTGTCCCTCCCCCCCTCTGCTCCTCGACGACGACGGCGATGACCCACGCGCGGTCCGGCGATCGCGGTAGACGCGCGGCCACTGGCGGGCGCCTCCACGGCGAAGAGCCCGCGCGCGAGGAACAGAGGGAGAGAGAGCGTGCTTCACCCGCCGAACGAGAGAGAAGCTTCCACCCCCCCCCCAACGGTAAAGGGGTTGTCGTCGGCGCCCCCTGCGCGCGCACCTATAATCTCCGACGAGCTGGCACCTACCCCCGGCTGGCTTAGACGCGGCTCTTCCTCGGCCAGCGTTTCATGACCATCGACGCCCATGTGGCGGTGTTTAAACAAACTTTCGTCTCGCCTATGCTGTTTATTAAAAAAGAGGGTGGGCTCCTTTTTAAGGACTAGACGAGCCGCTTGGCTGCCTACGACGGACGAAGAGCTCATTTCCTCGGGCGTCGAAAGCTCTGCGAGTGGTGGCATTGTGGGGTCCCGTGCGTTCGAGGCGAATGTTTTCCTTCCCATATATATATACATATGTATATATTTGGAGCGCGCGGTGGCTCAGTCGGCTAGGTCGTGGATTGACACGCGGGAGACAGCGATTCGATTCCCGGCCATAGTGCGACATTGTCGGGCAAGTACCTCTGTGAATGTTCACATGTGCTCTTTCACCATGCAAGGCTCCTCGAGGAGGGTTTAGGCGACCTTCTCGCAGCATAATAGCCTAATTTCCCCCTACCCCCCTCCCAATAATGATAGGTTTATGGGGAGGCCTCCCATCCCTCTTCCCTTCCTTCTCCAAAATACTAAGTGCCCTGTGTAGTGCCCTTTATAGGAGCCGGACGTAAAGCACTATAATATAAAAAATATATATATATATGTGTGTCTTTTGCAATAAAAATGGGAAGGTAGGAATTATACCGAGAACGAAAATAAAAAAGGGGGAAGGGTCAACGGGATAAAAAGTGTATCGGGGGAACACTTTAGTGAGGATTTCAAGCTCGGGGTTATTGGATTTCGAATCATCGCTGTATCATCGTTGAATTTTACTTTCCATCAGTGATATCTTGAAGTGTATGTAATGTCAGGAAAAAATTGAACAAAAAAGTCTTTTCCGCCCTCGGGTGGTTTTGGGAGGCTGTTACTTCCTCGGGCGAAAAAGCAGTTTTCTGGAACTCGTTCGAAAACTCTCCTTTACAAACCTCGTCACGGACCTCGCCTTCGGCTCGGACCGCAAACCTCTCGGTTCGCAAACAGAGACTTTTCAAACTCGTAGGAAAACTACTATTTCGCCTCGCTGATGGATGAAACTGTTTTTCCTCCGGTGTTTGTCGAAAAATTTTTGTCCGTCATTATTTGTCAACCCTGTAGTTTCAATTTTTTTTAAAATAACTAATCTGCGTCACTGCGGTTACAATTTTTTTATTGGGTTTTATGTTTGTTCAAGTGATTGCAACGGCCCTTATACAGATAGCATTTCGAACCAATTTTTGTTGTATGCTTTCATCGGGTTAACAAAGTTAGCACTATGTCGACTGAATTACATACACCAGCGAACGTTGGTCAGCTTAAAAATGTACACGTTTGTGGTATTTTGCCAATTTTTTTAAAATACATGCATCCCAAAACGCGTCATCGGAACTCTTCATGACGGACGAGACAAATAATGTATCGTTGAAATAAAACTTAAATCAACATTATGTAGTTAGAAAAGAAATTTGAAAGCTCTGGCAACTGCATACATCATACAGTAAAAAAAAAAAAAAAAATGTACAAATTTCTCATCGAAGCTCAAAGAAGACTATTGGCGTCGCACAGCCGCGTGCGAGCTTTCGCACACCCCGCCCGCACTCAAAGAGCACGTAGGCTCAACAAGTGAATCGAACGCACGTACATTACACCGGAAAGCTCGAGAGGAGACGAGGAGCGGCCTCATTAGCCACGGTCCCCTCCCCGGGGCGCACGTACACGCGAGTATCGATTCCGCGGCTCCTTGGATCGGGGCCAAGCTCTGGATTCCCTTCTCGCTTAGCACCCGACAGTTTCGCGGCTTTCCTTTGGAAAAACGCCTCGCCCTCAGTGTTGCCGCTGATGGCTCCTTTTTTTTTTTTTTTTCTTCTTTTGTCTCGGTAATTTTTTTCCCCTGTATCTAAGTCTCTTCACAAACCTCCTATTTTTTTTAACGCCACCTCCGAAAGCTATAAAAACTGCAACATCGTTAAAACGCCGTCTGGCGTAGTTCGGTCGGTAGAGAGGGTCTTATATCGGACTCGCTCAAGTATAATACACACGTGGTTCGAATCTATATCAAACACGTATAAATACGATTGCCTCGACATGACTTATAAAGAGGAAAAAAAGGTGTTACTTTCGAGAGTGTAGCGATTCTGTTCGGAAACAAATCATTTTTGGCAGTCATATATTAATTTTGTTTCCATAAAGCTATCAACTGCTGCCTCCGGTGATCGACCCTTTGGGTATTTTTTTGTATTTCTCGTACAGAAAGCCCGTCCAGTCCGCGTGATTTGTTGCTCGCAGCTGCAAAATATTGAAGTACCGAAGCATCAAGTGTCAGCGTGGGGGTTTCGTTGATTTAATGAATTCGGGCCCACCCGGAAATTCAATTTAGAAATCAGCGAGCGCGATTAATCACGATTATGTTTTCGCCGGCTGTTTTCCGCGCTGCTTGTACGCATTTTTTTACGTGCTCTCTGTTTTCCCTTGAAAATTGTTGAAACGGGTGCAAGCGCGCCATCCGCAAGCCGAAAAAAAAAAAAAAAAAAAAAAAAAAAAAACAGTCCTAAAAACACTCGCGCACGCAAAAATGTACTCCCAATCCATACGAAAACATAGAAAACCCAAACTTTGTATTCTTTGGTCAGTCGACACGCGCACTCGTTCGTCTAAATTTTCCTGAATTTCACCGCCCGCAAAGCGAGAGAATCCGATCGATCATAAGAGTGGAAGCAACACAACGGCCGGTCGAGCGACTTTTCCCTCGCTCGGTTGTGCTTTATTTTTCGGCCGCCGATTAAAACCGTAATACGCATACGGGAAATGCAAAACGTCCGCGGCTGGTTTCACTTCTCCCTCGCCGACAACGCTTACAAGCATTATATACGCGAATCTCGCGTGTAAAGTAGGCAACGGGCGAGCGCGCGGTGGTTAAAAATTTTCGAGAAAATCGAAAGCTACCGCCTCGCGTGCGAGCCACGCTCTACACGTCTGTGTACTCTCCTTACGTAACTTTGCCACATATAGGCGTTACTTACACCGCGAAAATCTTCGTAATTTTGAGCTCCGCGAGTTTATACCTTAGGGTGCCTGTAAGTACATGGAAGACCTGCTGTTTGGCAACTGCCAGTCAAAGCTCTCTCTGGTCTCATGAGAGTGAGAAACAGCAGGTCTTCCATGTACAGGCACCCTTACACTGAATTCGGTCGCTTTTGCATATCGCGCGCCTTCGACGTTTCCTCGATCGGTGCAACCGATCTTATTTTCTCTCTTTCCCTCGAGATGCAGTATTGAATCAAATCATCCTTTCACGGACACGTACAACGGACGAGAGGTTGCGAAAAGGAGAGAAAAACGGATTATGATTAAACTCCAGTAGGTAGTTATATATATATATATATAAGTGAGCGAGTGCACCTATACAGCTCGATCCGCTGCAAGTGACTCTACTTGTCCGAAACAGATGGATCGGTCTTGCGCAACCCTATTAATTAAAAGGAGGAGGAGGAGGAGGAAAAAAAGCAGCCGCGGAGTTGACTGCGATACATACCGTGGGTATACGTATGATGATTGTTATTCGTGTCAAACGTCCCTTCGGAACGATAGCGACGTCCCGATCGACATTTGTATTAATTATCGCGGCAATAGGAGCGCGCCGCGTGCATCGAAGCCACTGTATGGGTAATGCGACGCGTGATGCGGGGAGCCGCAGCGGCAAGAGCCAAGGTGTATATATAAGGTATATACATTGGAGAGGTGAAAGTGTTCCTATACGTGCCGGCTGCACTGCAACCATGATGATTATGCACTGCTCGGTCAGTTTGCCCGTGTGTGTGTACATGCGACTACGCCCGGGTAGGTAACTGTATATACTTGCACGAGTGCATATCTATAGCATAATAGGCGAGACGCGCGTGTTCTCTCGATACATATTTTTGTGTTCTGGATTTTTACGCAACCGCACGGCTCCTTCGTATAAGTACTATACATGCCCGTGGTGCCTTTTTTTTTTTTTTATTGTATAGGTACAATAAAAACACGAGCTCGGGCCATTACGAGGATCGGTTTGCGCTTTCTTTGCTTTTCATCTTTTTCTTTTTCTTTTATTTGTTCCTCCTCTTCCCGACTCGGCAGAGCTAAACACACAATAGTTCATAAATTCAGTATGCATGCATATACTATGATTTATCCCCCCGATAGGCATATACTTACAAACGATCGATGATTCATACCTGCTTAACACAAAATACTTGCGGCTACAGCGCGATGGGTTTCGATGCAAATTGCCTGGATGTGGTGATAAAATTCGTTTGAAAACAAAATCATTTAATCAACACCCGGGAAATTGCGCGAGAGGCGCATTATGACCCATCGTATACGGGAATAGAATTTCCGACTCGTCCGCAATATTGCAAAACTTTTGCAGAAAAATCGGCGTCACAGGGACGTAACGTAAATCATCGTCAAAGCTATTCCACGGAGCTGCGACAAGTAATTATTAATGTTGTTGTTGTTATCGATAAATTAGCCAAGCGAGTGCAACTTTGCCGGTCACCTGATAATTATATACCTCTATAGATGATATATATACACAACACTGCGAGCCATATCGTATACAGATGAGAAAGGCAAACAAATAAATTATTTGCAAACAAGAAGGCGCGCAGTAAATTATCACGTATAAGTACGTCCATCGGTATGTGTAATTGTATTCCTTGAAACGGGGCACGTACAAGCCAACAGTGCACACACGTTTCACAAAGAGCAGCTCGTCGGTTTTGACGATTTCGCAAAATTTACGGCAAAAAAAAAAAAAAAAAATAAACAAAAGAAAGAAAAAAAACAGTTTCCACAGAGCACCCGAGAGCGCAACTTTTGGTGTCGATTTGCGAAATCGCTTGCTCGCCGATTTTTTTCTTCCATCCTTTGTGATTTCGTTTGGGGGTATATTTTCCCTATGCTTCTCTTTGTCAGCTATCGCCGAGTTTTTGTTTCAATCCACACGTATATACACCTCCACGAGTCAGTACAACCGATTTATACATAAAAAGCTCCTTGGTAAAGAAAGCAAAAAATGATCCCAAGGAAAAATCGCTCACAGCGCGCACGTATATACATGAAAGTTTTTATAGATGTCGAGAGCTCGTTGATCCGCGTTTTAAACGTGCTGTCCGATTGAAATGGCTTTCGCGTGAAGTCACGCACTTTACGCCTCGAAATAAACCAGCCGCGCTAAAATTTATTTGCACGTGTACATAAATAAATATGTACACTGTGTACACATTATGCACACCGGAGCGTTTCGCTGCACACTCTATATCGCAAATCGGCAATTTTATATATATTCGTGTAAAATTTAGCGCGCTCATGTATCGCCACGATTTTTATAAGGAAATACACACGCTTGTAATGTAATATTTATATATAACGTAGTAAGTAATAATGGCCTCGAATAAACTTGACTCGAAATCGACTGAAAGAAGCCGTCGGGCGAGCTTGGAAATGTTTGTCCTGCTTACATTATGCACATATCAATGACAAATAGGGACTGATGTGCCCATACAATATTACACCTGTACCGAGTAAAAGTAAACGTTGTATAAAACTGTGTGGCATTACACGTCGATCAAGAGACAATGAGGGGGAATCCGAGCATCTTTTGCATATATGCCGAATGGCCAAGGCGATGCATCATCCATCCAAGGGCTGCGCCGTTAAGAGGGTGACTCGCCCGGGAGGCCAAAGAGTCTATATATATATGTGTACGTGTTGGCTCAGTGGTGCTAGCCGTGATGGCTGTGGAGAAACCCTTCTCCGGCGCTCGTAATTTAATTTAACGCACGGCATGCTTCTCTCTCTCTCTCTCTCTTTGCAACAGCTATTCTCCTATATGCTATATAGGTGTACATTATACGTATATAGACGCGCAGGGATGTATATCGTAAAAATATAATATTGTCTATTCCTCGACGCGACTCGCAGATATCATAACTTGATTTGTATGCTGTATCTTTTTTTTTCTTCAAAAATTAACGAAACCCAACGAGTGTATTACAAGGTCTATGGAGACGTTTGCTTTCTGGTGGGGCTGAAATGAAAAATCGATCTTGTCGCGACTCTGAATTGCAGATATAAGTATGATAATACAAGAAGTCGTAAGCTCCTTATACGCTTATTTAATAATGAAAAAAAAAAAAAATATATTAAAATAAAACCATGCTCGGTAACTCCCATGCACTCGAATTCGATCGCGATTTGGACATCAAAGTCTGACTTGCACACGCGTCTGGCCGCAAAGCCGTACATCTCGCTCACTTGTGCGCCTCGTTTTGCCTAAGTATAATATAACGTTGCACCTATATATACCTGTCTACTACCTTATAGGTAGCAACTGCGCTTTGCGCAAGATGTGAATGCAAAATTTGAGTGCGCTTTTCGAAAATAGAGATAGCGCCGGGATGATAATTGGTAAGCGTGGCCGAGTGTTATGATTTTTCCCGTTGAGCAACGTCTTTTCCTATCTTTCGCAAGATGCACCACCACCAATATTACATTATTAATACAACGTGTGAAATCATTGTGCGCAACATCCGACAAGTTGTGTCTCATTTCCTCGCTGATATGTCGGATATAGTATTTGTGTAATACACATACGTGTATAATAATATTGGTGATGCTGTTGCCGAGTGCCGAAATTCCATGGGCCATGCGATGTACATCGGCTTAAAAAAAATTCATCCTGCGAACCCTACTATTTATAAGAGTATAGGGGAAAAGAAAAATAAAAAAAGCGCCCCCATCTGCAACGAGTCAATTTTGACAATGGCCATATATTACATTATGTGTGGCTTTGGTAAGCACCTACGAGGTTATAAAAAAAAGCCGTATACCGATTTCGAAATGATAATAATAAAATTCAACCCTTCGTTGCACCTATTCATCTTTTTCCTCTCATTCTGTACCTGTTTATATACGTGTTGGTTATACTCGTGGTTCGTTCCTTTGTTGTCTATCTGTCGACCATAGGAAACGAGAAAAAAAAAACGAATTTACACAATCGATGGGCTTTAGATGCAACTTTGTAACTCGATTCTATACATAATATAAAATTAGTAAAAAAAAAAAATAAGAGTGACATAGTGCCTCTTTATTGTCCGTGTACCATACAATTAACGTACACATAGGGGAGGCGTCACGAGGATGGAATGTAATAAACACCGTCGCCCACGTAGCTACTGCAAAGCCTCCCCCGCTGAAGATTACGTACAATTGAAAGCGAAATCATTACCATGATTAATGTATAAGAGCAAACTATACATGAGTATATGCAGTCGTTTCGAGCAATAGATCGGCGCGACTGGTAAGTATATCATATTGGTACCTACAACTTTTGTACTCGCTGTGCAGGGTATATATTATATACATACACGTGTATACCAGCTGCGGAGAGTCCGATCGCGGCGTTACGCAACCGGTCGGCCGTTCGCTCGATGCCTCCCTCCCTTCCTTCCTCCGTTTAACGGCGCATTCATTTTTCGAATATGTAATTATATTCCGCTATCCCTTATCGACCTTTCAAATCGATCCCCAGCCCCACCACCACCCGATCCCTCCGCCTGTACCACTCGACCGCATTCCGGTTGCAAGCCGTCGCCGCCATCGCCGTGCGTAAGTCCACGGCAGTAGCTCGGATTTTCACACATCCGCTCTCTGCACGTTATATATATATATACCCACTAAATTTGCTCGCTCACTTGTGCTCTCTCGTTCCACGACTCTGCAGCCAACCAAACGATCGATCGATCGATTATCATTTTTTTCGGTTTCACTTTTCCTGATATTTTCCTTTTTTTTTCCTACCCTCGAATTTTCCTCTACCGCGGTTACAACGCGTTCATCACCGCAACGTTACCGATTACTCGATTGCCATTCCAATTATGAGTGCAACTACTAAAGAAGAAAAAAAAAAATTATGGGTCCACGCTCGCGTGCACTGCCGATCTCTATAAAGAAAAAAAAAAAAAAAAAAAAAAAAAACGGCGAATCGGTAAACGAATACACGTGAGGGGTTCCCGAGCCCTGGAAGTCGGCAATAAAACGCCGGTGAGAGCACCACGCGAAAAATGCCGAAAGCACAAAACTCCGCTAATGATCAATGAACTTCAGCAGCGAATTGCCCATACATGTATATATATATATGAATGAGCAAACGGTGACGCAATGCCTCGCCGAGAGAGCGATCGTTATCGCGAGCATAAATATATGTATACAGGCTCTCTCGGTGGAATATATATAATTACGGGCCCCGTTTCTTCCTTCCTCCGAGGAAAGTTTAGGAAGTACGGTGCTCGCCCGCCAATGTAATGGCTAATGGCTGAGCACACACGTGTGCCCCTCTGCTGCGTTACGGCACGCGCCAAATACAGGCGAGCCCTCGATTTTCGGCCTAATGACGATTCTTTGCTCCCGCTATCGCTCGACCTGGCAATCGAGAGTCTTACATCTACATATATACATATATATGTGCACAGGCACCTCCATATAACAATGTCACCAGCGCTGCCTTTTCGAATTATCCGTCGGAAGCGGCGGCTTTTTCCTCGTCCAGCTTCCGGAACGCGCGCGTGTACATTTCAATCTAATTGACCGGCTTTTTTCTTTTTTTTTTGTTTTAACAGGTACATGTACGTACGATGTCGATAAATTACAAGTATTTCCTATGCAATTTTTGCGGCGCGCTCGCGCGAGTGTCGAAACACCCGATTTTCCTGCAGCCTGCGTTTGAGTTATAAGCTGTAATGAAATATACGCGCCTTTTTTTTTTTTTTTTTTTTTTCTCTCACGCAGGGTGTATATCGACGCGCGTATATGCACTGCACTTCCTTGAGACACTCGAATCGGATTTACGGTAAGCGAATCGTTTATACATATTATATACATTGGGCGTCACTGCTGTCCAAATATACATAACTTCTGCATCCCCGTGCATTGCTGCGGGTGGACCCAGACTATACCTCGAGTGGTGCATCAACCCTTTAGTGGAAAAATTAAAGATTCAGTATGCGGTGGACGACGCGCACGAAAAGTCCCCTTACCATCTACGCTTGGATTCCTTAGCCCCTTAAGTCAAAGTCTAAGCTTTCCTGCAGCCTCTAATTAAGACTCCTGGGAACTTGAACACCGGGTGGTGCATATACATAACTCTCTCTCTCTCTCTCTCTCTCTCTCTCTCTCTCTCTCTCTATATATATATATATATATATATATATATATATATATATATATAGTTCTCTCTCTCTCTCTCTCTCTCTCTCTCTCTCTCTCTCTCTCTCTCTCTCTCTCTCTNTATATATAGTCAGCTGATATCATCCGGCACATGGTGCAAGCAGTAAAGGTTACACGAAAAGCATGTAACTGCAAAAGCCAGCTTGATAATTGCCGATTACTTGGGATTTCATTTAATTTTCATCGCATCTGGCTTATCTCGTTGAGCATTGGATTAAAAACCGATTTTTTTTTTTTTTTTTTTCAGCTTGCAATAGACATCACCAACGGCTGTACGAAATCGGTAATGAGTTTTACCGATTTTTCCGCTGTTCTGCACAACTGTGTATACATGTATGTAGCACATACACATAACAGCTAATAACTACTCGAACAACCGATATGCAACGACGCCTCGCCGTTGTTTCTGCTGCCGTGAAAGTATAGGTGTGCGCTAGCGAGTACATGTTTAATCGATGAGGATGTAAGAATAGTAACAATAACAACAGTATAACGATCATAATCACACACGTACGTGATAATAATGCCATAGCCTCGTCTTGTTGTTGTGTAGTTGTTATTATTACATAACGTAACAATAATAGTTGAAGAGAGAATTTTGTGTGTGTGTGTGTGGGTACGTGTGAAAATTTCGCTGCAGTCGAATTTTTTAGCAGACAGAGAGAGAACAGTCAATTATGTAAGAGAGAAAGATTAATAAAGTGCCGCTTGTCGATTTTCTTTGGCATAGTTTTTACAAACCCTCCGCGCGTAAGCGGGTGTGCGTACGTGTATGTATATGCCTCATCGACTTAACGATAATCATACAGTATATTTTATATATTCGTGTATGTAAACGTTTGGCCATTGCTGCCGCAGTCGTCATTTTTCTAATGGTTACTGAGAGGAATGTGAACGTGCTCTCACTTTTTATGCACCGGCGACCTCCTCGATCCTCCCGTTGTTACTGCCGTTGCGGTTGCGACTCGTGTATATAGCTTCGTAATGGTACTCTTCCTTTTATTATGTACGGGTATGCGCTTCTCCTACAGCGTATACATAGGTACTTATATTACTTATTTCCCTGTGTTCGCTCGATTGCACGTGTCGAAAAGTTTTACACGCACCACGCGCTAATTGGCCCTAGGAGTTACAGAAAAGATGGTTTTAGACCTATAAAAGTAAAAGTGCATACATATAATTTCGTGAGGGCAATACTTAATGAGCAGAGTGTATTTATTTAGACGCTAAACGACACAGGAGTGTCGTATTCTTACCGAGCCACACAATCTGGTCGAGGAGTTTATCCAAAACTTAAATTGCGATGAAAAGTAAAAGTGATGATGATGAAAAAAAATACAGATACTCGACCGTTAACACCACATTAACGATCGTGTATTGATATATCAAATAAAAATTAAAAGTTGCACCACAGAGCCGTTTTGTCCGCGTAAAAAAAGACACGGATAAAAGCCAAACGCCCTACACCCACCCACCCACGTGCAGATCGGTCGCATAGGATACATAAAATTTTTCCCCGACGCATATTAGTTGCACGGCAGATCGTTCAAGCGCGTACGTAGGCGTGGCTCATTGCGCAACACGAAAATAAAAAAATAAAAAAACCTAACTAGTTGCTCGTTACACGTGTGTATATATATATATATATATATATATATATATACGGCTGGACTATGTTGTTGTACACATCGCTGCCATCGAAGAATATATATGTATAGGAGCGCCTCTCGATCTACTAATGTATATCTACGTGGTTGCTGCACCAAGAGCCATTGATCATCACCTATACATATAATACCATACGGGCCCTTTATAGTGTCAATTTCATTATTTCTTCTTCCCGTGATTTACCACCGACCCGACGACAAAAATGTATTATATCATTCCCGCATCGGCAAACACGTATAATGTACATTTACTCCGCGAAATCAAAACCCACAACCCCACTCGTGGCATCAACAATCTAATTAACACAGCCCGCGTGTTACATTTTTATTTTTATTTTTTGTTTTTGCTCCAATGTGACTCTGGAGTTTTGAAAGCTTGCATCACACACGCCGTACCCACACGCGTATATATATCCATGGGTGAGCACCTGAGTCCCATCTACTGGTCTTGTCTGGTCTGGTACACGTGTATACACGCACATAGAGCCAGCGCGACGACTTTAATGCCCCGCGCACCAACAAACTGTCTCAGCTTACTTAATTAAGCAATCAAGCCCGGCTCGGGGACTACTAACTTTTACCGTCGCATTCTTTTTTTTTTTTTTTTTTTTTTTTTTGTTGTTCTCTTATTCTTCCAATCGCGTGTAATTTCAAGCGAACGCGCGAAATTGATACACCTGTATAATATGTATTACACGCGCGCGTCGACGTATCAAATGATGCATGCCGTGTCTTATACGGGATTCTCTCGGTTGCGCAACACGTTCGGGCGGGTAAGCTTACTTTTGTGTACATACGTGAAATTAATAATTACCGATTAATTGGAGGTAACAATGTGTTGCAACACACGCGCCACAATAACGCGAAGAAAAGCCGAAAGGGACAAGTGGAGGCGCGCGAGTGCATCATCCGATCGTCTCTCTTTGGCCGAACAATCCTATCTCCGTGTGGAAAGGGGAGGGGCGGGGTCCAGCGTATACGAGGCTCTCAACGCCTTATCGGGAGAGTCGACGTAATTGCACAAGCGAGATCTTACAATGCCTCGTCTCCGTGATGCTGTGGCTCCATCGCCAACACTTGGGGCCACGGGGTATTAGATATATACACACCCATGACTCGCGCACAACCGAACCAAGGCGATACAATATCAACGCTATACCTACGAGGGATTGGCCATGCAATTTCATATAGACGCACCGTATGGCTGTGGGGAAAGGAAACTCTGCTTGGCTATATATACGTGACATTTAAACATATATAGGTGTATTACATGTGTGCATGGATGTATGGTTGCAGCCGCTCGGATGTCTTACTGTGTCCTTACCTGTTCTACTGATGATGTACCCGCCTATACGTTATTTTATACCCCGTCGTCGCTTCATGCCCAATCCAGCGGATATAGGACTTTGCGTTTTCCAATTACATAAATATATGAAACACAAGCCTGGAAAACTTTAGTATCACATCATTTGTGTATTGGCATATTGTGTTTCCCCATAAATTCACGTTCTTTCGTTTATCTCTGCAGGGATAGCCTTTGTTCGCTCTCGGTAACAGATCTACTTTAGGACGAAAAATCGTTTTTCACAGGCGGTGCTCGTCGAGGCTAATTGGCTGGTGTCGACTTTTCGTAACTCCAACTCAAGCAACTGCACAACCGCGGGCAGAGAAAAAAAAAAAAAAACAAGACTGCACTTGTTTAGCATATACACGCGAGGTGAACGCTATACATGTTGGAAACGGGAGGGAAAAAAAAAAAAAAGAAACACCCAAGTCGCGGTGATTTACAGATAAACGATTTGACTGGAGTAGATTTTGCTAAGCTTCCTCGAGGTGGAGGTAAAAAAGTAAGATGTAGGTATAACGAGTACGAAAAAAGTCATGGCGAAACTGACAGGCTCAATAGAATAGTTGTATTGTATCGTTTAATTGTACCACGGTATAATAACTGCACCAAGAAAAGGAGAGGCTGTGGGATCTCTCATCGTGAGAAATAATTTTGCAATGACAAGGGAAAAAAAAAAAAAGTATGATGATTGTACACGCGGTCGATGGACATACACGTATACGGCGAGTATCGGCGATGATTTTTTTTAAATAACTGCATAATTCATGCTCCTGCGAGCAACACTTGCCATCAGAACTGTCCGGTCTCGTTTTTCAGTGTCAACCCGTAAAATCGCACCTCACCCATGCGGTAAACTTCATACATATATACACCTATGTAGCAACACTGTCGCGCAACTTTATACACCAACTGCGCGATTTTTCCGTCCACCGCCGCCTCCTGATCTGGCGAAGGGAATGTCCTCAGCTCGGTACGTTATACCTACCTCTCTTTTTCACTCTAAAAATCATTGCTCTCTCTCTCTCTCTCTTGCGCGAAACTAGTTATTGAAATAAAATCCGCTCTACATGAAATCGGCGCGCGATCGAGTTTTTCGCCTCGAGTTCGGTCACCATCACCCATGTATTATATACATACGTATTAAGTATACACGTGCAATGGGTTGCGCTGCTTCTTTATAATTAAAACCACTCCGCGCGAGAAAACTCGCTGCGCCTTTTCTCACGAGATAGGTACACGTATACACCTATATACAAGCTGGAAATTCACGTTATTTAGAGCCTCGCGCGCGCGTATTATTATATTATGCGCCGTTGGGGTTTTGCATGCGAATAATTTTAAGAGAGCAACGCACAAGCGCGTATGCGTAGCCGGGAAAATAAATTATTTATCCATCGAAATGGATTTCGGTTTTGAAATTTCTAGTCGGCGCTGGGGAAAATCAGGCTTGCATCTCATACTCCCGCGAGTCGGCGTTTTTCAAGCGGTTGCGAAAAATTTCCTTATCGAGTGTTCATAAGTTGGAAAATGCTCGGGAGCTGAGGGAAAAAAAAAAAAAAAAAAAAACGCATCGTCGACGACACGTTGCAGACATTCCGCGGTAGATCGATTCGCCGCCGGTGCACCAGGGAGGGGGGCTATTAATTTTTCAAGTTTTCAAATTACTTTCGGTTTCTCTTTGCCTCCCCTCCAAATATAGTCCCCCGAATGAGAGCCCTTCAGGTATCAATATAAAAGTTTTCCACCCCCCCCCCTCCTCCTCCTATAAAGGAAAAGAAAAAATGAGCGAAGGTTACCCTATGAGCAGTAGGTTTAATAAGGGGAGAAAAAGAAAAGTAGGTCAGTCGAGCTTCTCTTTTGTCGAGTCGCCCGAAGCGAGAGAGATGCGAGGATGTGCTCTCTCTCTCTCTCTCTTTCTGCACTGCTGCTCTGCCTCGGGCACTCGGACAGGCCACATAATAGCTGAAAAACCTGTTTGACAGACCAGGTACACGTAGGTTGAGACTCAGTGTGCAGTATAATATACCTACCCACTTTTTTTTTTTTTTTTTTTTTTTCTCTGATACAATGTGTACGTACACCATTGTACATGCCTGTCCCTGTACGAGTATCATCGAAATGGAAAAATAATTAGTATAAATGAGAAAAACGAGTTTGAACCTGTTTAAAATGCCAGCCGCGATTTTCGGTAAGAGCATGACACGTAGCTCCAGCGTATATACATTAACTTACCTGCCTGCCGTGCAGAAAGAGGAAAAAGGTAAGCCCGCTAATTAAGCTCCCGGCTGACCGTTTCTGGAAAAGTCATCATTTTGGCGGAGCCGCGCCGTTGGCTTTTTATGGAGAGCAGCGGCTCTTCGCTCTCCCTCTCGTGCAACGTAGGCGTATATGATACCTGTACGCGTATACATATAGGCCTCGTGAAATAAGGTGATTCCACGGTATATAGCACCGAGAGATACTTACGGCAAGTATGGACCAAGCGCGCGCGACTCCGGTTCCCATGCGGCCCTCTTTTCATGATCTCCTATGGCCTTAACGAATACCGGTCCCCGCGATCCTCGAGCTCAAAAATATATGGGGTCGCCGCGGTGTCTCGCCTCGTTCTCATCGCCATCGCCACTTTCGATCGATTTTCAACCCTTTGTGTACATACCACATAAGGTACATACCTACACCGAGTTCTCGGAATAAAATTGTATGATTTACCGTTTACCGGCAGCGACTACGTTGTCACAATAACTACGGGTATAGGTATATACGCATTATTATGTGCAACAAGTGGAATGTGCTATACCCGCGCGAGCAATAAATTGCAACGGCTCCTGCGCACACTGTACTCGTATATTCATTAACATCTACGGCAACGGCCGTATACTTTTATCGCGAGCAATAACGCATAACAGGTATAGGTACACGTAGAATCGATCGATACGACGGTTAATATAATGTTACGATTAAATAATTAAATTAGTTGCGACATCCGATCGATTTATCCAGCCAACAAATTCTGCTCGACTTTTTTGTTTGTCTGTAGAAACGCGGCTCGTACATGTAATAAGTATAGTTATCGTAGGAGATTTTGGTACCACGCGATAAATAAACTGGTTCAAAGAAGTACATGGAGGTTGAAAGGGAACGAGCAAGAAAAAGAAACAATCGGAGAACACGTATCCTATGTGTGTGTGTGTGGTGTGCAGTGGGTGCATATCGAGCCGATCGGATGTCTCTGGGTGATTTGGCAAACGCGAAAAGCTGTAAGCGTTGGCCTCGCGTGTGTATCCAGATATACATATATACCTACGTGCCCACCCACTGCTCTCGAACACGAGAAACGAACGCGGAAACGGGCCGTAAGTACATACAAAAGTACACGTGTTACGGAGGCTCGCCCCCTTCCCCGTCCATCCATCCATACCGATATCTCTACATCGTAGCCTCACACTTTGTATATTACGTAAGGACTTTCCAGTTAAATGACCGAAGGAAAGTGCCCGCCGCAACACCTATACGTTACACCAGAGACGCGAGTCAAGCGCACAGGCAGCGATTTTTTTTCCCCCGCTTCCACCACCGGCTCCCGATATTATTCCGATTTTCCCTCCCGCGTGTTCTCGCGTGCCCGAGCTTTCTTTCGGGACATACGTGCACGCATACGCGCTGCATAATCGCTCCACCGGCGGGTTTTCTTATACCAACCGGCCAGAGTTCCTTTTCCCTCTCATCCCTTCTTCCTCGTTCTCGTAGCCGCGACGTTGGACTGATTCATACTTCACGATTATCGGGAGGTCTGCTGCTTCTCTTGGCATTTCCATTCGTCAAGCTCTGTTGTTTCAGCGCATGGAATCTTTGTTTTACAAACACCTTTTTGGCTCGCAAAAGGGAGTCCCGTGCGAATGCCGTGGATTCCTGTGCGGAGGGAAGTTATGTGGTTCGTATGAATGACAGTCGTCCGCGTTTATTGTAGGTGATCGGTGCTTTTATTCAATAAAATATACGTGTCGTAATATAATATGGTTCGTTTACAATGCCTATTTTTAAAAACTGTGGTTGGTTTCACTTAAAAATCATTGAACCTCTCGCTCGGGAAGGCCCGTGTTGGCTGACGGTTGAAGATAAACAGTTTGAAGAGATCCAACGAGCACAGTACAATGATGGCGCAAATGACGACGAGTATCAGGAGCGAAATTTTCACGGCTGGGATTTACACGTCAATTGGAACACATGAAGAGCACATCGGTCATCGGGGTCCGAGTTGACACGTGTACGTAGTTATCCATTAGCTGCTAGCGCCAGTTAATCAGTTCTGTGTTGGTTTCGGTGTCGAGGGCCACTTCAGATCTGCAAACATTTTCATATAAAAATTTTTTTTCATTTTTTTCCCCCCCAATTTTTGGTAGCGCATGCAAAAAGCTACCTTTAATCAGACCCCTGCCGCAGATGCACGTAATTGAACCAGACGATCAAACCGTTTTTTTTTTTTTTTTTTTTTTTTTCATCGAGCGACGCGCCAAATTAAATTTAACGACGTTGCGCTGGTATATATCCCACAGCACGTAGTGGGTAACCCGTGGTTAGTTGGGTTGTATACAAAAAAGGATCGTCACGCTCGATAAGAGTCTCGATTTGCGACGCCCAAATTAATTGAGCGTGTACCCCAAGCGTTCACGTGTATACAGGTATAAATGTATGTAGAGTGCGGTCACCGAGTCACGCGAACTCCACGATCTTGCAACACCTGTTTTTCTTCACGCGAGACTTTTTTTCCTCCTATGCTTATCTCTTCGGTGCCGATTATCCGGTCGTTTCGTTTACGTTTAATTATCCTGCACCATAAGGAGTTGGCTTTCCCCCCCCCCCCCAAAACACCGACACGACTTGTGAAACGTTAGCGCGAAAGGACGGCTTATTTGTTTTTCGCTGATGCTCTCCGTGTTTATGGCCCCGCTGATCGGAAGCGATTCGGAAAATTTATCGCAGAGCCGTAAAGTTCTCTCGCTTTTCCTTCCGATCCGCGGATACCGATCCGATGGGAGGAAGCAAAATTAAATCTCAAATTCCGCGAACCAACGTGGTCTCTGCTTGATTTTTTTTTCCAATCGCGGAGAAAGTCGACGTACGTAACGATGCTAATCTACGACATCGCGGTGACTTTTATCAGCGAGTGATTAGATACGTTTTCTCTATATATATAGGTATGGACAAATTATTCTCAACATGCTCGCAAAGGACATTTTTTACCCCATAAAGATATCGAACCCAAATGAATATGTTCGGTGCCCATCGGACGGAGGGTCTGTTTTTTTTTTTTTTTTTCGTCCCGACCAATTGCGCAAACGCCGGCAGAGAAATCGGCCCAAAACCCCAACAACTCGCAATAAACCGCACGTACTTACCGATTTGTGGCTCTGCCGCGCGCAACGGGGGCTTATTAACGCCAGTGACGCGGCACGAGGGTGATCACCGAGCGTGTCAGGAATGCGCTCGGCCGACCGACTTTCCTGCCTTTTCTTTTCTTTTCATTCTTCGAATCCCCCATTGATTTACCAGCCCCCATCTTTTATGATTTCATTTCGCAACGGATTGCACAATTTTCGTCAATCCCAATGTATCGAAGCGCCCGCGCGGAAAACTATCGGTCCGCGCTTTGCGATGCATCGTGCCTATACACGTGTCAAAGTATATCGTGCATGTCATTTACTCGCGCAGGAAAACCGGTCGCGACTCAGCCTCGCGATGGGGGAAAAAAAAACAAAAAAAAGAAGGATCGGGCGCAGCTTTCGCCGAGGCAGCCGGTAAGTATAGCATTTTTGTCACTTCCGAAAAATAATATAATAGCTTTCACTTTCTAGAGCGGCCTAGACGCGCCAAAGCCGAGCTCTGTATATTTTGCACCCGCGTAACTTGCACACGATTGTATGTATATATGTATACTTACTGCGTGTAAGGCGTGTTACGCCGAGCCTACACGTATAGAGCTATTTTTTTTTTCTTTCTTTACTTGGCCCACCTTAGGAGAAAAGTATATGCACACTAGTCAGATAAGAAGTCCTCGCTCGGACTTACACGGGCCCTGGGTGGTACTAAAGACATCGACCTATTTATGCGCCTTCTTTCCTTCCGACAACCACTGTCGGAAGCTTAACGAGCTTTATTTTCTCTGACCTGGTGATGATGCAACCGCGGCTAGTGTATACCAAATCAGATGGAGAAGATTTAAGGTAAATGGCATACGCGAGCAAATGACCGAGCTTAAACAAAATCGATTGGGAGGCTCATTGTTGATTCATGTTTTGCTGTTTTTTTTTTTTTAATTGGTCCTGTGGTCGAACTTTGGGTAATAACAATAGACTAAGAGAAAAAAAATAGTAAAAATTTCTGTTCGGTGGCCTAGAGACTTTTTACCATTTTATGAATAATTTTTAATGTTTAGAACGGTAATTTTCGTTGCAAGTGCCATCATTTTTACTGTTTGTACAATGAAATTACTGTCCAAACTGGTAAAAAATAGGTAGGAAAAAGTACACCAGATTACCACTCTAGGACAGTAATTTTTATCATTTTTGTTACTTTCAGTGTATAGTAAGCTGCATGGCGTGGTAAGCCATTAGTTTGGTCAATTAAACGATGGGTTTCGACTTTTTTTCTAACTATAGACTGTGGACGAGGATTAGGGGTTCTCTGGTGAAATAAATATTTTGGCACATTTTCTCAAGTTGGATCAACTCCTCTCAAAGGACCGCTATGAGGTATAGAGATTATTACACTATAATATAAGGGTGTACGTGTATCTTTACCGTATAGGGTATAAAGTTTATATATACTATGTATAAAGTTTCCGGACTAAATCAAGTAATTTTCATTTGGTAGATAATTTTGTTTTAACAGCAAACCGCAATTTGCAATCAGAGAGTACAAAACATTACGTATATAATGTGTTGTAATAACACTTTTTGCTCCGGGGATGAATACCTGGTAGGCAAAGGTCTAATCTTTCAGCCACTTGTTTGTAAATACAGTTTGTAGGGAAAAATGGCAATGGAAATCCACAAACAAGCAGACGTTGTAAAACAAGTGGCCCAATGCATAACTATACTCGGTTAGGGAGCGATAACGCGAGAAAATTGTCCGATTTTGCGCAACGTCGAATTTCAAATTACTTTGCAAATCATACACCGCGGAGGCTCACTCTTCAACCGATCGATCGCGCAAAATTACCCCGCGATCGGCCGTGGATACACACAACCGTCCATAGCGCGCTGTTGCGCAATTTTTCACTTATTAAACGTTGATAATTTCAACGCACATTGTTTAACCACACATATATGCGTCGTTATTATTGGTTAATAAGTATAATTGCGCGATCGAAAGTCGAAGCGTGAAATCGGGTGCGAGCCCCAAGGGATAGATTATTGTAAAGTAATAACGAGAAAATTAATAGCTCGTCTCGCAAGACGGCAACAACAAGAGGCGATTTGTTGGCTCGAGCAACGCGCCGTTCCCACGCGGCGTTCGGCTGGAAAATCGCAAGAAGATCAGACCAAACGACGAGCGGGGAGATAAAAACTTGCCGACGGAGCTCACACAGTCGTCAAGTTTAACACTTAGCATAATCCTGAATAATGAGTTTGCAATCCCTCTCGCCCCTTTTCCCGGGACAAAGTGCCCTCGCGGGCTAAGTAGATTTCGTCGCCTCTTTAAATTATAACCACTGCCTGTATACGTATGTACATCCAGCCGACTGTTTCCGCTCGCTGCGCCCTTGTATGCACAACTCACGGCCCGCCAAGTTTCCAAAGTGTATCTCGATCCGCGCCTAAGCTGTTTGTCACTGCGTTCGGACTTTACGACAATACAGGTATTATACGCTTGGACAAAGAGAAGAAAAAAAAACAGCTGGAAATGTACAGTTTTAACGGTGCTTTTGGCTTATCGATTACTCAAGGATTCATGTATAATTTATCTTTCTAGAGTAGATTTCGGGGGAATCGGTCTGATGCTACTACACGAGGTAAAGTTGACGAAGAAAGAAAAATCCCGGGAAAAAAATTAATAAATCGGTATCAGTCATAATCACGGTAATTTTGACGAGCGCGTCAGAAAAGGGCACGAAAGAAGCGCGTTTGAAATTCGAGCGTAAAATTTTATTTTAAATTTATTTTCGCTTATTGAAAAATTATCTCGTTTGTTGCTTGTGCCCCATTGAATTGAATAATCTCCCCGGTCATCGTGGACGGAGCATATTATTAAACGACTAGGGTACAAGACCCTTGTGAATAAAAACGGCGATGGGTCGTGGCGATTGATAAGCAAAATGATAAAAGAAATGTGTTTCTTACGTCGAAGCGTCGAGCCCGAGAGGAGCTCGTCCAGCACCACAGGTGGTTATATGGGTCCTCCCTGGAGCAGAGCGCGTGCGAGCGATCCGAGCAGCCGGCCCCGACTAGAGAGCGAAACGTGAGCCGGGACACGGCAGTGCAGGTGCTCGCTGTTACCCCGGAAAATCCTGAACGGCCGACCGAAAAATAAAGTCGCAAGAGCACGAGGACTTTGCATCAGGTGGTGTTGTTCTTGTTGGATGCTGCGCCGACACGTGGAAGCCGGTTTCCGATGCGGCGCGTGGCAGGATAGGGACGAGCCGGGGTGGCGGCGGAGGCCGCGAAAAAAGGGAGGGGTGGGAAAAGACGATGATTACGAGGAAGAGGAGGAGGTGGGGCGAAGGGGAGCAAGTACCGTGTGGTGGCGGTGGCGACGGCGGCGGCGGCAGCAGCTTTCGAAAGGACGGTGATTGCGGTGCCTAGGCCTGCATAGGGGAGCTTGCCCGAGTTGGGACCGTATATAAAGCCGCCCGACCCGGCCCAAGTCAGTCATTCACCGGATTATAACAGCCCACCACACACAAACCAAACATGAAGGCCTTTGTGAGTATCTCCTTCTCGTTCGGTTCGCTCGGTCCCTATTATCTCTTGTACACACCTTGGCTTTTTCTTTATCTCATCTCTTTCGCAAGCTCTTCTCCACCCTCTGTTTACATCACCTCCATCGACCCGATATTATTTTTAAAAAAAAAACCTTTTTTTTTTTTTCTTCTTCACTTTCGTCTATTGTACACACCCATACTCGATTGCTCGTCGTGTCGTTAAAGTGCCGTTTTTCCTTCCGTCCAACTCGTGCGCCGCGATCCATTTTCCCTTTCTCTTCGAATCGCGCCGATCCAGTACCTTCAAACTGTACATTTTACATGCCCCGTTTCCGGAAGAAATACGATAACCCTTGGGAGAGCACCATCACCACCACCAGCACTAATATTATTATTATTATTATTATCATCATCCGAGAGCAACGATTCGCACGGGTTAAATAACGAATGCGCGAAAACTTCCGCGAGCGCCCCAACTGAAATAACAGAGTTACGAAGCGCGGAAATTCGCTAAACGCCCGCCGAAAGAGCTTCCGGGGAGCTCGGGTTATTATACCGACCGACGCCGCGTGAAAGTACATACGCATAAATGCGGAATATTATTAGCGAACGAATGCGTAATTTCTCGCAGTTCCGAGTTACCTTACCCTCCCCTCTTCCCGCGTATAATGCACCTTGTGTTATTATATATACCTACGCACACGCGAGCGCGCGAAATTGATTTCTAAATCGTTCGGACTTTCTCCGCCTCTCTCGCCTATTACCTTAATACCATATATATACAAACGCGTGTCTCTATGTATACGGGGACATTGCGCACTGCGTGTGTGTATCCTTAGATCGGGCGCGCCGCGATTGCATCGGCAGTGCCGATTTCGCAAGACCCTTTCCCCCTCTGGCTCCGGGCGCTCCCCTAACGAGCTCCTTTGGCCGCCCGATTAATCGCGCATATAAGGTCGCGTTGCGCCTAAGCGATCGGCTATTGCGCAAAGCCCGGTATTTTTTTTTTTTTTTTTTTTCTTTCTTTCTTTTTTCCTCCTTTTCCATCGCCTATTATGGAGAAAAGCTAGCCGAGTGCGTTTCGCGAAAATCGCTCCAATTACGCGGTATACACGGCCCGTTATGTAGCCGACTAGCTCGCTCCGACTGACCTGGCTTTTGTGACGCAACGCCCCGTCGTCCAGTATCTGTATCTTGTCTCGAGTTACCTGTCGCGAGCGCCGGAGCAAAGCAGAGGGAGGTGGGGGGAGATACATAGGACAATGCTGCCTATGCCTCGAACGAAAGTGAAAGCAGCATGACTAATCGCAGCTAGCTGCCGCGGAAAATCGCGATCGGCCGCGTGGGATAGTTCACCACCGCCCGTGGGAAACTTTGCCGATTCCCACGACCACACGCGCTACGATTTTTCGACTTTTCCTCCCCTTTTTCTTTTTATTTTTTTTATTTATTTATTTTTTTTTTTTTCATCGACTACTCGGAATGTTTATTACGTAAAAAAAGTCGAATAATATTCGTCGCTTGACGTTGCAGATCGTGTTCGCCTGTCTGGCAGTGGCGACGGCCCGCGCTGGAATCGCGCACGGAGGCTACGGTGGACACGGAGGTTACGGCTACGCCGGCCACGGTGGCGCTGGGCTCAGTGGAGGTCTGGCCGCGGGGGCGGGCACCGCGAACTCGCTCCAGGGTGGTGCGTCCAGTCTGGGATCGGGTGGTCTGGGAGCTAGCTACGCCGCTGGCGCCGCCTCGGCAGCCGGAGCTGCGGGAGTACAACAGATCGTCTCCGGTGGTACGTATCGTTGAGGATGGTCGATCGGTAAGGTGTGGCAAATGCAATGGTGGAGACATGTTTGGTGTGGATCGACAGGTGTGCTCGGTGGAAGGGCCGACATTGGACCGGCCGAGGGACCCAAAGCCAACGTAGGACCCCAGAGCGGACCGTCGGACCTCGTGGGACCCCAGGAGGGCGCCAAGTCCATCGGAGGACCCCGTACCGGCCCGTCCAGTCTCGTGGGACCCGCCGCTGGCCCATCGACCCTCATTGGACCGAGCCAGGGCACGGCTACCCTCGTCGGGCCCAGCCAGGCTACCGCTAACCTCGTCGGACCCAGCTACGGAGGTGTTGCCTTCTACGCCGGATCCGGTGGCATCAACGGTGACGACGGTAGCTCTGGATCTGCTGCCGCTGCCGCTCCCGGTGGCCTTGGCGGTGCTGGTGAGCATTTATCACGTCATATACTCTTCCGTAAAAACGTCTTTCGATTTTCTCCACACGCACGTGACACGGAAAGCATTTTTTTGGTCATTCAAATACTTTATTTCAAAGGTTAAAACTTGACAATTACAAGTCAATTGCACTTCATTTTGTAATAAGTTTTCTCTTTCTTTATTTTGAGTTTCAAAGTACTTTTGTACACAAGAATAAAAGTTAGCGCCGAATCTCAATTTAACTTTAAATATAAATTGTTTGGTTTAAAAAAAACAACCATATTTTAAGTATTAAATTTGCCTCATCAAGTCGGATGGGATGAGTATAAAAATGTATAATAATACCGCGAGACGGACAATGACGTGGACGTACTTACGATCCTAAAACTGACAGCCATTACGATCGGGACTGGTGTGTTGCTCGCAAAGGTAGCCTGATCTAAGTTGGACCTTCTTGTCGCACAGGTTACGGCGCTGGTGCCATCGCTGTCATCGGAGGAGGAGGCCCCGGCATCCACGGTGGTATTGGAGGCCACGACGCAGGTACGCATTGTTATTTTATATAAATAGTTTTTTTGTTTTTTTTCCGAATTGTAAAGTACAGTAACTTTGTTGAAAATCAATTATTCATCTCGGTGAGACGCGTAGATTTAGAAAATTTAGCAGAGAAAAATAATAATTTTTGAAAAAAAAACAAATTTAACTATATACTTTACGATATATTTCCAGGAGTGGCAGTGATCAACGGACCAAGTGGAGCCATCCACGCAGGTCTCGGCAGTCACGGGGCAATCATCCCAGGCCCCATCCATGGAAAATGGTAAGCGCTCACGGACCAGCAGCGATCTCGGCCAGGCGACGGCGGCACACCTCACCTCACCTCACCTCACCGGTCCCGCATTTCCCATTTTTCGCATTTAAGTACACATCACTATATATATATACATATAGGTAGGAATCACTCACCCTGCGAGTAGCCCCCCCCCCCTCTCTCTCTCACTATCTGTTATACTGCTGCTGCCGATCGACGACGACGACAAAGAAGAAAAAGAAGAAGTTGAAGATGTGATGATGACGATCGGTAACGCTGATGCTGATGCGACATGTGATTTGTAATAACTTAGTCAATTCCCATTGTTGAGCCCGTCGACTCGGGGGGAGGAAGGTTATTATACATGCGAGAGCCATTCTCGTGCGAGAGTGCGACAGAGAAAGAGAGCTATAATATACTTCAGAGGGAGGACGATACGAAGAGGTGATTAGAGGTGTGAAAAAGAAGAGAGAAAGAAAGAGGGAGAGAGAGAGAGAGAGTGAAAAAAAAGAACGAAAGATTGAAAGAGTGAGAGACGGGTGGCGCAGGCCGGGGCTATAATATATATGTGTACAACCCCTGTGTTTCTCACTTACGCCAACAGACACGCATACACACAAGTCTATATACATATATGAATATACGCCCATAGACACACACGCCATGGACACACGAAAGCGCGGATACGGGCGTTCCGTCACCGGCTCGTATATGCGGGTTTTGGCGAAACGGCTCTGTTTTCTGAGCGCCCGAGGCGCCCCCTGGTGTTGCCCACCATCGGCACAGTCTCGAGCCGGCCGGCGCCCGACCGGCTGCATCAGCACTCTTCTCGCACCCTTTTGTCTTCAACTTTATTTTTATTTTTTTTTTTTTTACGCCTACTCTTTCGAAGCTTGTATCGTTTTCGTGCGAGCCCTTGAGTCGAGGTATACGGGGACTGCGCTCCGTTTCTCACTGTTGTTATTGCACAAATACACGTACACACAGAAACAAGCTCTCATACATATAAAGACAAGCACGCGACAGCTGACATACCCGCAGTACTCGTCCACGTGCATCGAACGTGCCACTATTACCTATTACTATTGCTCAGCTCCGTACGACTCTGTACTTTCTTCTACGCCCTTTGTCTTTTTTTTTCCAATCTTCATCTTCCTCTTTTTATTTCTTCTGCCTTACGTTCTCAGTCTTACTCTGTTCTTTCTCTCTTTCCTGCGTGCGCTTTTCGCGTACCGACTCTGTACAATTCTGTTCTCTTATATTATTACTACTACATCAACAACGCAGAACAAACACACGTACTATTGCTATGCCTATACATGTGTATACCCGTTTTCATACGTACATATATATATATATATATATATATACATAATGTTATACATTTAGTGAAGAAAAGGACCGGTAGACTATGGTAGGTCGGATGTTCCCGCGAGTGAATATAAAAATGTATATAGATATGGCCGCCGCCCCTCGTCATACTCTTTTCTATGCGATCACGACTAGCACCATAGCAATGCGTTTATACATTTATACAATACTTTATATAAAAATAAAGCATCAGTATTTAAAACTCAAATACAAGTCTATATTTATGTATGTACTTCCTTCCTCTCCACCATCGTTTTCACCTGTCTCCATCTCAACTCGCAACAACAACATTTTTTTCTTTTACTAAATATGATTGCACCGGCTGATAACAAAATTTGTTGAAAATAAGAGTTTTTTTTTTTTTTTTACAAAAGTCTTGAATTTTATAGAAGCCGTAGAAATTATAAAATTTTCATTTTGTGGATACTAAATTTCTTCAGTAGCATACTGGTGAAAGTTTCGCGTTATTAACTATACCAGCAAATAAATTTTTATACTTAGTTATCATTCATTAAGTCTTACAAAACTACTTTAATTGTGTCTACTAATTTTAATTATACAATTTTTCATAAGATTTCTTTGAGATTATTAAATTTTTTGTAAATAAATTTTACGGGTTAATTATATAGATATAATTTAAAATACAAGTTTTTAAGTCATTAATATTTAAGTAAATTGTTGATTAAAAAAATACTCGTCCAAAAAACCAAAAAAAAAATGGAAAATATTTGCAGTTTGTATTTTGTATCTACGATTAAAATTTGAGTTTTATATAAAATTTGACTATGTAGGTACATTGACAAAACTGGATCGTTACGTAAAAAAGTATTTTAACGAAATTAATACTTCCATTCAAAAAATAAATTTTACTTTACAAGTTTTAAAGATGTACAAATATAAAACCAATTATAAAAAATTTGAGATTTGCATAATTTTTTGATGTTTTACTTTAAAATAATAAATAAAACCTGAGGCCCAAAAAAAACTCTTTTTTTTGGAAGCAAATTTCAGTTACTTGTAACGATTTTACATCAACAAAAAAGTTTTATTGAAATAAGGAATTTTGAGTTGGAGTATTGTATATAATCGACTTAACTGCATAAGTGGGGCAGTTATTGTTTATCTTTTGCAGATCCCAAACCTTAACACTAGCCAAATATTATTATCATTTACTCTGATGATCAAAACTTTATAGGCGCAAAAAATAAAAAAGTAGAGAAAATGGAACCGTTAACAGTAAATAAAAAATAAAAAAATGTAATTTAATTGTAATTTTTCAAATGTTTAGCGTTACAAGTCATCCTAATTCAGGGAAATCGGCAAAAAAGTACTGATGACAGATTGTATTTTGGGGTATCGCTCCTCAGATAAAAACGTGAGTGGAGTCTTACAATTTTTAGAGGAAGAGAAAATCACTACTATTTATCATATAATTATATGCACCTCCTTGCAGTTTAAGGGTGCGAACCATTAATAATAGTTGATAGATTGATTGTGCTCGTGTAGCTCTACAGTGAATTATCGAAAGTACATTGTAGAGTAAACGTATCGGTAAAGTCAACTTTACCGATCTCTCAACGATTTATCAGCAGGTTTCGATTCGATCGGTAATGTTCTTGCAAATAGATTATCATGAAATCGGCTGTAGAGTAACTTTTAACTTTCACAGTCAAACAATTATCAAAAATGTCAAATGTTAATCCAAAATAAATTGGCAATCCTTTAACAATAAATTTGTGCGTGAATAAGCATATATTAGCGAAACTTTATAAATCGCTCCACACATATGCAATGCAATCAAGTTTTGCGGTAAAAAGTAGAAAAAAAAAAAAATTATAAAAATACTTTCTAGATGAATAATTTGATCTTAGCTTTTCGAAAATAATTATTTCTAATTTTGCATAAGTTTATAAAAGCTCACATTCTGTTGTGCTCATTGTGGACAGTAGATGGCGCGTTAATTTACATACTCGACTGGCCTTTCGCGTTATTCATTTAACAAATGACTCACAAAAAGCACATGCAAGGTGCAAGAACAGCGTACAATCGTTTCAGTTATCGGCTTTGATGTCAAAAGGGCCAGAATATACTTATTGCACATTGCATTGTAACGAACAATTTCACTCACCTTGATAATCGACTTGTCGAACGATCAACGAGCTGTTGGCGCCCCACATTCCGATACAGAAACCTGAAACAAAAACAATTTCGTTAAATTGCTACAATAAAACATTACAAGTGAAAGCATTATTGTTTCAATCTCGTAACAATTACCTACTGAGCCATTAGCATATCATGACCCGCCTGAAAGCAATAGGCGCACACGCTAACGACGTGCCAACGCCCGATCGAAAAAAAAAAAAATGCTCATTGAATTATGAATTAATTAATTAGTCATGTGTTCGTAAGGCTTCGCAACAACGCAAGCTTCGCGTCGATCTTTCTCGCATATAGATATATGGGTCAAGGCTTACAGAAATTAACTCGAGCGATCGTTCCATCTTATGGGCTCATTAGAGCGTAAACTATACAAATGGTGAAAATTTACAAGGGATTGCTCATTAACCAACGAATTTAAATGATTTTGCAAATACGAGAGCATCAAGTTGCACTGTAGGGTAGGTAGGGGGGACATTTTGGTCCTTGGTTACCGATTGCATAAACATCAAATAATCATCTACACGATGAAATTAAAACGTGGCAATAGATCAGATCTGATGATGAAAGAAAGCATTTTCGGATTTTAGTAATTCTAGAGCACCCAGTTATCAACGATGTGCGTTAACACCGAGGTTAATACATCTTGTAAAGGTATTTCATAAACTGAAAAAAGTAGCGCGTTTCTTTGAAAAACTACTGTCCCCCAACAGGAGTGCAGGTGGTGGTGGAGTGGCAGTGGTGTTGCCATTACAAGAGAAGAGGCGCCCACCTCGCTGTACTATGGGTACCTACACTCTACCGATTTGAATGCACGAAACAGCCAATTTGGCCTTCGTCCTCGTGCAGATGGGTGACTATCTACCTACATAAACGTCACAATGAGGCCGTAAGGTGTTCGTCTGCACGTGTATATAGATGCACCGAGCGAGAGCATCGGCTTCAGCTAGACAATGACCGTAAACGTCAGTCTGCCCATTTACGTGTACAGTATATATACATATATACCTGTACGTATAAGCTATTAGCCCGTGATCACGTTCCATCGGAGCATCTGTGCAAACTGCGGCTGTCCCCGCCCCCTCGTCTACCTTGTATACACCACCATCGCGCCTACCCCTTCTATTATGTTCTCGCTCGAGCGTTTCGTCGCTAATAGTCGGCCTGGCGGCTTCGTTCACGAGCACTTTTCGACTTTTCGGCTGTTTGCTTCGATTGGCAAATTGGCACACTTTTGTTTTTCTTTCTTTCTTTCTTTTTTTTTTTTCTTAAACACTCTTACGAAGGTCTGACAGTATGAGTACTAAACAAACTGACTACACCTGAGTATTATGTGCCCGTACATGCGCGCGTGTGTATAGGTTTGTGCAGTACCTACCCGGGGCTCTCTTATCTTTTTTTTTTTTTTTTTTTTTTTCGCTCTCGTCAATCCGAAAGGAGGAGCGAACGTCTTACCGATCTTTCCACCACGATAAATCGATCCATGCAGCCGAGGGCAAACGGTTCAGCGAGTAGTTTACAGAGCTGCTCGACGTTTCGCAAACACCTTATTTATATATGTATACATGAGCCGATTTTCAAGCCTCGTATTTATGAGTGGCGCGAAATTTACCGATCTCTGATTTTTTTTTTTTTTTTTGCTTGCGCGATCGAGGGTTACAAAATTACAGGTGCGATTGGTCACGGAGGGCAGACACAGGAGTTGCGATTACTTAGTCGCCGTATATTATAATATACGTGGCAAGACAAATGGAGCAAATGAGGTGCGTAGCGTATATATAAAGTATATGTATAGGTTGAATTACCGGTGCAATGCAGGGCGTAGGCTCGGTATCGGCGTCAGGGCACGTATATACACGGACCTCGGGGAGTAGGGCAGGTGCACGGCGACTGCTCCGCGGCAAGTGGCGGGCCCGCGCAGACCGGCGTCTAAATTTATACGGCAAAACAAAAGAAAAAGACCAGGCGAGCGACGACGGGGTGTGTCTCCCGCGGTGGACAAAGGCCGCGTTGGGAAAACTAGTCCAGAGCTTTACGCCACCGGTAGGGGGAGCAGAGAGATCGAGGCAGGGGGAAAAGAAAGGGGCCCGTGGAGAGATATGCGTATATGTATCGGTAAACGGGGGCGCGTGGCCTTACAGCCTCCGCTCGCGAAGGACGCGGGTAACGCAGGTATATTGTTGTAAGAGCCGTTCATTGGGTGTGTCCGCGACCTTCTTGCACAATGGATCGGCGGCTGGAGCGAGCACCGTTGGCTCCCCCGTTTTCTATTCTCGCTCTCCGCGCCGGTGTGGTCGATCGCTCGATTCGAAGGGACTATCGTAGCCGCGAGGGGGGCCCGGCGGGGGCGCGCCTCGACACGACTATAAAAGCACCTTGACTGAAGCTTGCCGGAACATTCAGTCTATCGACAGCCGACATCATGAAGGGTTTTGTAAGTACACGTACCTCAACATTACGTATATATACATGTACACACCGAGCCCGAGCTCTGTGGTGTATTTATCAAATATTATATCTATAGTTTCCGCGCTCGTTTTCGGTTCGCCGCTTCCGGCGCGTCTTACCATTCTCGGGTTTTTCTACTTGTGGCGCCCGCGCTTGTACTACTTCGGCTCCGATGTTCGCGCCGAAAGTATATATATATAGAGGTACAAAAGTGAGTTTCCGTAATTGATGGAAGAATCTTTTTGACTACTGTTCGCAGCTGATCTGCCTTGCCGTCATTTCGGTCGTCAGTGCCGAGCAGCGTGACAAGCGTGGCGTCCTGCCGCATCTTGGGCTCGGACACGCCTACGGACACGGTTACCACGGCGGCGTTGCCTTGGCTGGACCCCACACGGGACCCAACTCCCTTGTCGGACCGTAAGATAATATTTAAATACCTAACAATTTATATTTTTTTTTTTTTTTTTTTTTTTCCTCGGGATTACTTTATATGAATGGATTATTGTGGAATTTAACTTATTGTGTTTTTTTTTAATTTAAAATCTGAAGTTACGTCAAACGCCCTTCGTGCGTTAGTATTATTATTTTCATTTTTTGTCAATATTACTTTTGCATTTGTATAGTGTTTTTAGCCAGTGAAAATCTCGAAATAAATAAATAGACTGAATTGATTCATCGCCAACTTTTTAGAGAAGAAAAATTGTAAGTGCAGCTTGTGCTCAATACCTGCTGATTGATATTTTTACCCATAAAATAACTTAATAAATATTATCCAAATAAGGATTGACCACAAAGTAAAAAAAAAAAAAAAATCTCTCTGATGGAAAAATGAAAAGTTGCACTTACAGTTCTGAGTCACAACTTCTGACTTGGCATATTTTACACGTGAAAAAAGTCGTAGGTGTAGTTTGGTGGTATTGAAACTCTTTTTTTCTTCAAATCCAAGAGTACTCTCGTCAAGTAGCAGAAACGGTGTAGTGCACTTACGACTGTCCTTCCGGCGTAAAAATAATAATTTGATTTTTTTTTTCAATCGATATTTAAATTAAAAAATCAGTCTATGTTGTTTCACGATTTTATTAAAATGGGAAATATTTTGCATTTACGTTTTTTTAACATTGTTTTTCTACTTATATCTTAGTCATTATTCAACTCATGTTTGGACACTGCAGTTTTATTGTTTCGTTATTAAAAACTTAAACTTACTTGGAAGCAGCTTAAAATTTCTAATGCGACAACGAAAACATTAATTTGCTCCAAAGATCCAACGGCCCCTCGGCCCTGGCCGGACCAGTTGTGGGACCCGCCCGTATCTCTGGTGCTGTTGACCACGGCGCGGTCGTCACTGGTGCCGTTGCCGGACCATCTTACGTTGAACATTACGGACCTCATCATGAGCACTACGGTGAGTAGGACTGCTTGGGGATTGCTCTTTGTTACCAAAGTGACGGTGATGAGTAATTGAGTTGTGCATAAATAGCAACTATATTGATTATTTATCGCGTTAGGTTAACGTCGGTCAATTGATCTTAAGAATCTTACGAATTGATTCGCCAATAATTGTGAAGGGGGAATACCAAGTTGCTTGAAAAATTGTAAAAACGTTCCGTCAGTGGGTGTGTGTGTTGCTTGGGTGCTTCCAAGATCTCAAAAAAAAAAAAAAAAAAAAAAAATTTTTAGTATAATTGAACTATAACGAATCATCCTCGGATCCAAGATATTATGAACGCAACTATTGTGGGTCACTAAATTTCGAAAACCAAGTTAAGTGTCATTTGACCTTTACTCATGTGTACCGTCTTCGTCTTTTCCCGGTGCAGGTGTAGGGCCTCACGGTGTGGCCCATGGCGCCTACGGTTACCCCGGCCACGTTGGCTACGGTTACCCCGGACACGTTGGCTACGGCTACGCCGGCCACGCCGGCTACGGTTACCCCGGACACGGTGCGATATTGACCGCTGGGGGTCACCACGGATACATTAGCCACGCGGTAGCCCCCGCCCACTACGGAGCTTGGCCCCACGCTCATGGAGTCGCGGTTGCTGGACCACACGCTCACGGAGTTGCACTTGCTGGCCCGCACGCAGGTAAGTTTTCACTTTTACTCAGCTCAGAAAAATAAACAAAGTGTTTACTTGACTCTCCGGGGTGAAATGCACAAGAACCAGTGTGCCATATACAGAACGAGGATTTGCACATTTGATGTTAAAAATCCCGTTTTTTCCATTAAAGCTTGGAAATAAAAAATTCCTTTGTTAAAGTTCCGTTCCTAAATGGTGATTTCGCATGGCTTCACTTTTGCTCTGGTGAAAGAGTGACGGGATACCATTGTATACGGAGGTCATGATATCGTGCAAAATAAATAAAGTCGCTTATTACGCAGGACCAGTGGCAGTGGCGGGTCCCCACGCTGGACCGGTAGCTGTGTCGGGTCCCGATGCGGGTTCCGCCGTGATCGCCGGCCCATCCGGCAAAATCACGACGCACGGCGCCGGCCACGGAGCAGCCATCGTCAGCGGACACGGACACATCTAATTTTAGGGTGTGCTTTTAATAATCCCGCCCCACGTCCCCTCACCCCCCGATGATACTCTACCGCAGGAAAGGAACTCACCGTTGGAAGCTAATACCTTACGGTCCACCAACAACGGAAGACCGGAGAAATCGGAGGAGAGAAGTACCTGACGATGAGAAGAGAACTCGAGCTCAAGCGCGTCCCGAAAACCCATGTGTATATTGTACCTGTAAAATTATATCGGCTTTCATTTCTCTTTTCCTCTACCTCTATTTCATCTCCAACTGTTTCCTCCCCCTCCCCTCTTCTTCTGTCGCGAGAGTTCACGATGCCACGCCATTTTTTTATCATGCATTGCGTACACGCGTGTGTGTGTGTGTGTACGCATGTATATAACGACACATAAGTAAATATGAATACCTTTTTTTTTTTTATTACGACTCGATTTGACAATTGACGGTGTGTGTAAATATTATGTATATCAAGTGAATACACGCTCAATAAAAACGCACGATTCATCAATGTAAAACAAAAAAACGTCCAATGCAGTTGTATTATTCCGTTATTCTGTACACTCTTACCACCTGTTGCGTTGATTTTTCAATCGTTTTCCATCATGGGAAAAATGTTTCAAGATTTCACAAAATTGGGCTTACTACTTTGAATTTTTCAACAAAACGCTTACAAGACGCGAGAAGTCTAATTTATATTCCGCTTTTTTTTTTCTTTTTAATCGAGAGAGCTCAAGGTTTTACTTTTTACTTTTATAACAAGTTTTCACGATGAGTATCAACAATGTAATATGATTTCTTTGATACCCTTAAATTTTAATCAAAGTAAATCAGTAGGCCAACTACATAATCATATAGGGGGCAAGAAAAAAAAATAATTATACACAGAAGGCAAAAAAGAAGAAGAAGAAGAAGACGAAACTAGAATCGCACATATTGTACCCTTGAAGATGCAAAGAGAGAGAGAAAAGGGGCGCGCGTACGTGTAGTATGCAGTTTCCCACGCGTTTGTGGGAAAACGAGCGCTCGATAATTCAATAGTAAAATAGTAATAGCAGCAGTGGCAGCAAAAAGAGAGAGAGAGATCATATGGGAGGCTCGCGATGTAACTTGCTCTCGCGCATGCTATACCTGGCTGCATAGGCATATTATATACCATCAGCAGTGTCAGGCTCGTTTATACCGAGGACGCCGCCGTCATGCGCCTGAAGTATGTATAGGAGCAGAAGATGGGGGAAGGGAGGGCATGGCTGCGTATAATATATTTATCTCATGGCACTCGTTTCATCATTTAAGTATATACTGTGAGAGCGAAGCGAACGCGGGGGGTATAAGCCGATGTGGTGCATATGTATATATTATGATTGCGCATATGCACCGAAAAGGTCGCGGTGATGCCCGAATAATCCCAGGTCAACCCTGCCTCTCTCGACCCCCTTCGACCTGTACTACATAAGCCATTCTCGGGCGCAGCTTCTCCAAATCCATTCAATTACTTTTAACGACCCCGCGTGTGGCGTTTGCCGAGATGTGCACGGGACAATGCGCCTTTTGTGCATGCACTGTCCCGTATATATATATATATATATACAGCCTCATCCAGTCACGACCTTACCCTCTCTCTCTCGAAATCGCGTTGAGCAAGAGACGTGCAAGTGCATTATACGCGGGTTATACCTGCTTGGAGATTATTTTAATTTTTCAATAATTTCGACACCCCGTATACCTGCTTCTCTTTGGCCTTAATAGCCATTATATGGTATATGATAATTATCATGCTCGGTTTTGTTGGGGCTAATTTCTTTTCTTTTTTTCTTTTTTTTTTTTTTTTTTAATTCAAAGAAAATACTAGGAAAAAAGAAATGGTACCGCGAAGTGTCACTGGTTATTCATGCCTGCAGAATAAACTTGACACATTTGGAAGTCTTGCATGGTAAATTATTGTTGGACCGACGTCCCATTGAAAACGCCCAGAGCTATTAATTTTATATAAAAGCACAGGTGTCCTTTCGTTATGCTAACTTCATGTAAATATAACAATAATAATATTGGATCGTGTCGTGAAAAAAAAGTCAAAATGAGACTACAAATGTTACAGTTTGGAATTTCCTTATTTCAGTGAGGTTCAAATATGCTAAGATCTTTTTGTCCGTTACTACGTTTAAATTTTTTTTTTTTTTTTAATTTTTCTAGTAGTNATACTTGCTTTTAATAGTCGATACAATTTTGAAAAGCACTAAAAGTAAAGAATGTCAATAAGAAACTAGTGACCCAGGTGGTAACCTCTTTGAGGCAGTAGTCTCGATCCGGTAAAAGCCCGGATTACTGCTGTAGGCACTACGGATTCTTAAAGAGGGAGGGATGAACACGTTACTTCTATAGTAAGGAGAATTATGGTGGAATAAGGATAAGAGAGGGCTGACTCTGCTGCAGACATGACTTAGAGGTTTAATTTAAAAAAAGCGCTGACATCGCATTCGAGGCACTTGCGAGGGCGATGGTTAAAGCGCTTATGACTTAGTACCCCAACATGGCGTGGAACACTAGAAAAGGTCCTAAAGAAACTAAAAGGGCTTAGCTTTCTGCCACAATCAGAAGACGATATGGCAGGCTGCATGGGCTGTAATGGAAATTGGATTGAGGTCCAAAAAAAAAAAAAAAAAAAAAAAATCAAAAAAAAAAACTCAACTTTGCAAGAAAAAAAAAAAAAGGTGCTTAAGGATGTAAATGCGTATAAGCGTAGTGATTCCATTATTCATTAGTGAATGTTAATCCCTGCAGCTGCGTATAACAAGTAAGACTGGTCAGCCGAGGCTTTTACGGCAGTTTGTAAGATTGTAAGATTATTCATATCGAGGATTTAATCGATTCAATTTTTACTCTATAGGGAAAAAAAGAAAAACGTTTAACACTTAATTTTAAGTCTCATGTTTTTTTTTCTTTTTTTTTTTTTTTCATACAATTTGTGAAAATGGAAAAGAAGAGAAGCGTACCCGTATAGTGCCAAGGTAAGTAGAATCTGCCGTCCGCGTTAAAGGCTTGTCGCGCGCCCGATGCTAAAGTGAGCTTTTATATAGACGTGAAGCGCGGGCACACCACGTGGGCGGCTCTGCTGAACCTCAGAAGCACGCCAGGGAATAGGGCGGGGCATTTATGGTCCTCTCTTTCTCTCTCCTTTATCTCCCTTGTGCCATACATATGTATATATATATGCACACGAGCAAGTGCAAAAAAGCACATACCTGCTCTCTGTTTTTTTTTTTTTTTTTTTTAACATGCACTCTTGCCCACTCTCGACTGCAGCTGCACATTCCGAACTTGAGATAATGCCGGCGATCCCTATCGTGTAATTTCTCAGCGGGAGCAACAGTTGGCTGCAAGGCCGCCGTCTATACAAGTGTACCCCGCGCCGGAGAGCCGCAATTTTCCACCCCTGATACCGATACCCGCCAACTATACACGGTAAATTAAACCCATACGCAGGTATCGATGCACATACGTATATGTATAGGTGCGGTCAACCATTCGGAGTGCACGAGATAACCTGTATATGATGTATATATATACTCGTTTAATAATAATATAATGTGCTGGAGTTGCGGCGACGGTGGTTGGGATAAAAAAGTATATTGTCAGGCAAGGTCGGATTCCTCGATCATTTTTGCTCTCCTCTCGACGCGCGCTCTCTCGCCTATAATTACACGATAGCTCGGTGATTAGAAAAAAAAAAAGGGGCAAATCCATCATCCAACAGATCGTTGAGCGCGTGATTTTGCAATCGCCGTTTACGTTGATCTTTTCTTAGCACATCGGTGGTGGTTGCTCTCCATGTATAATTAATGCACACGTTGCGCTCGTGCTATTGTATCCTCTTTGTGTGGCTACTACACCGCTTTCTCTTCGATGTCCGATGAGAAGAGGTCGCGACAAAAATTTTAGCGCTTCCTTGGTGGTTAAGGCCACGCAATGCGGTGTACAATACGTGATGTGCCTTTATTATTATACGCCCTATATCTTTGCTCGTAATTGCCAAGGGGTGGGGGGGAGGGGGTCAAAACACCGATCGTTTTTTCATACATACCGATAGATCTCGGGTGTTTTTGGTGCGCGTATTTTGCTTATGAAATACCGTTGCTGTGGTGGATTTCGAAAAATTTAATTAAAATCGACGCGAAAACCACAATTTACGGAGAAACGTGGTTGTTGGACGCGCGACGTACCGCGACTCGAAGACAATCGGGAATTAAGTATCACGTACACGCGTAAATGTATACCTATGTATATAGAGAGAGCACAAAGGTTTTTGCACTAAATAACATTCCTACGCGTGTATGGTTTCTTTTTTTTTTTTTTTTTTTCATGTCAACGGAATTTCCTATTATATCTGCAATGTAAATTGGTTCTGGTGTATACGTAATACATCGATAATTTAGAAACGACATTGTCCAATTTTGCGCAATCGTTGGCACACTCTGCGTTTTGTAACACAATCCCCGGTCGGCGCGTTGTTGCCGTTGTCGGGCTCTATCTGACGGTGCAGATCATTCATAACTATATTTTTTGCCCTCGCCCGTACAATATATATATCTTTCGCGGTTGGTTTAAAACGATATCGATGCTTATTATTACTCCCCAAAGTTTTGAACGTTTTTCGTCAATTATCGGGATTTTATCTTTTATACGCTCTACGTTCGAGAGAAATTTTAATGAATGGACAATACTTGCCTAGTTGGACGCAAGCACTACAGGCTGTTCGTCTGAAAGAAAATAAAACCACGTATTGAAAAAATATTGCCCTGCAACGCTAATGGAAATATTGAAAATGATTAATAATAGAGATTCGATAGTTACCAAAGTATCATTTAAGGAGTCGAGGGTGAAAATACTCAGGCTTTTACCATACGATTTTAACAAAAAGAGTATTAAAGGTTGGTTTTTTTTTTTAAATTTTCCGACAAGTCTGAGCTAAGTAACAATATCAAATAATGTATAAAAAAAGTATCGAGATTTAAAAAAAAAGGATATGCCAACCCACACGCAACACATGGGTGGTTTGTTCAAGGAAATAAAAGAAAAAAAAAGAAAGACAGAGAACAAGCAGAAAAAGGAAGGCAGGGAGAACGAAACAAACTTGAAATAATGAGGCAGGAGGAAAATGTAATACAAGACAATTAAAAAGGAAACAGACAACGTAATTTGTAAAAGTACAAAAATGTTGGGATACCGTAAAGAATTTCAGAAAATGTACCTGTACGAGGTTGAGCAAAGAGTCAGGAGGAACGTTAATGGGGGATGGAAACATATAGCGTTTAATCGTTGAGGGTGCGCTTAAGAATTATATATGCAATCTATAGACAGAGAAATCTGTACCGGCAGGACAAACGCAATCGTCGGGAAATAACAGGAGTTGGTTGTAAATTGTCCGCGCTTGGGAGTAAAATGCGTGAATGAATAATAGCGCATAGTAATGTATAGTTCGTATGTATCAACTCTATTGGAATATAATACGTTTGCGTACTGTTTGAAGTGAAAAAAAAAAAAAAAAAAAAAAAAAAAAAAAAAAAAAAAAAAAAAAAAAAAAAAAAA